>WEIU01051963.1:1279552-1307757 GCA_013389925.1 Aegithalos caudatus
TTTTTTGTTTTTTTTTTTTCCTCCAGCTTTAATGTTATGCAAGTCCCAGGTTTTGCTCTTATTTCAGGATTTCTGTGTTCATGTCCAGCTGTCCCTTGGGCAGCAAACTCCATAATCAGCAACAACACACAGCCATGGTCTCTTAGAATCCCAAAAGGTCCTGAGATGGAAGGAATCCACCAGGATCACCCAGCCCAGCCCCTGAACAGACCCCCCATCAATCCAACCCTGGGCATCCCTGGAAGTGTTTTCCAAAGGCTCCTGGAGCTCTCCCATTCCCTGGGGAGCCTGGGCAGTGCCAGCACCCTCTGGATTTTGCTCTGCACCACAAAACTGGGCTTTCAGAGATGGCCAGCACTTACAGCTCCCCTGGACTGGGAAAAGTTGAAGACAAAAGAGAGAAGAATAACTTAACTCTCTGTTTGTAAAGACATGATTTGTGAAGGGTTTAAGCTATGAAACAACTCAGATTCAAACTATGAAACAATTCAGAGAGTACAGTTTAAAAGCCTCCTGTCATTCTCTGAGGGTCAATATCAATCAGTGGATTATGTCTCTAGTACTTACATGCATGACAAAATATGAAAGGGTTTCTTCCCACTTAAGTTCTACTTAAGATATCAGTAAAAACCAGCATTTCTGCTAACAACAGGAGCTCTGTGCTTTTCTCACTGACAAAGTGTTATTGGTGTTCTTTAAGAGCCTTCTCAGGGTTGCTTTTAGAAAACAAAACTAATCTAACTTTACTTTAGCCACTAATTCCATTGTCCTAGAAAGAAATAGCACTAGTAGTGAATTACTACTTCTATCTGGGGACTTGTCTGGATCAATTTTCTGTTAAAACACAACTTGTGCAGCACAGAAACCTGCCACTTCCACTTAAGTTCCACTTAAGTCTTCTAATAATATTGTGACAGGGGTTTGTGTGCCCAGAAAAACACACAAATAAACCCATGAGCTGCAAGTGGAGAATTCAGAGCAGCTGAGCTGACTATGAACATCCTTCAGCTCTTCCCAAAATCGAGAAATAAATCCTTGAGTCTGCACCTACTATTGTTGGGCTCTGCTGTTTGCTGGTGCAATTCAGATATTTCACCTGGAGAGAGAACTTAGGTGTAGATAAATCAGGTTAATTCCTCAATTAAAAGATTCCCTGCAAATGCCTGGAGTGGTCACACAGCAAAATATGTCTTACTTTGAGAGGTTTGACTCACTAAAGTCATTGAAATGTTCTGTCACCTTACCCAGCTGGTCACCAGCTCTGGATAATTGTCTAGAGAAGCCTTTTGGCTTTGGTCAATCAGGACAAGAAGCAGGAGAACACTTTGGATGGAGAGACAAAGCTGACCAGACAAGGCGTCCAGCATGATCAAAAAATGCTGTTCCACCACTGAAAAAAAAGATTCTATTTCTGGCCAAGCCATGGAAGTCATTGTTTTCAGAGTTGATATTTATTTACATTATTCTATGAAAGTTCTTTTCAGGAAATCTCCATTTTACCTCTTCTAATTTGTTTCTACTCCAGCACATCCTCTCCCCTCCCACCTTTGGTTTGTTTCCCCTCATAAGACTCGTATTTTCTTCTCTGTTATTAAAACAAACAAGAAAAGACAGAGCAGCTTGTGACTTTGCCAAGCTTTCCAACACTCCAGTTCCATGACAGTCCAAAATGAAAGAGAATCTTTTTCAACCTAAAAATCCTTGGGGAAGCTTTCCAAGCCCGGGATCAGCAGCCCCTTATTGCGCCAAGCCAGGTAACAAGAGGCACACAGCAGGCACTTCCTTAGCTCCAGAGGGGAATGAGGCTTTTCCTTACACATCCAGCAGCCTGGCAGGGCAGGAAACTC
Source organism: Aegithalos caudatus (assembly GCA_013389925.1). Taxonomy (NCBI): domain Eukaryota; kingdom Metazoa; phylum Chordata; class Aves; order Passeriformes; family Aegithalidae; genus Aegithalos; species Aegithalos caudatus. The sequence goes on from WEIU01051963.1 coordinate 1,281,400, forward strand.
AGCCAGGCTGCAAAAGTGGGAAGAATCAGCCCTTGGAGAAGGTGACTGTGCTCAGGAAGGAAAGGCAGGGGTTGTACGAGCTCCTTTTCCGATGCTCCATGTGAGCAGGCTCCACGTGCTGCTTCCACCCCATGGACAGGCTGCTCCCACCCCAAGAATGGGTGTTCCAACCCCAAAGATGGGCTGTGGGCTGTTCCCACCCCAAAAAAAGGCTGTGGGCTGTTCCCACCCCAAGGACAGGCTGTTCCCACCCCAAGGATGGGCTGTTCCCACCCCAAGGATGGGTGTTTCCATCCAAAGGACAGGCTTCTCCCACCCCAAGGATGGGTGTTCCCACCCCAAGGATGAGCTGCTCCCACCCCAAGGATGGGTGTTCCCACCCCAAGGATGGGCAGTGGGCTGTTCCCACCCCAAGGACAGGCTGTTCCCACCCCAAGGACAGGCTGTTCCCACCCCAAGGACAGGCTGTTCCCACCCCAAGGACAGGCTGTTCCCACCCCAAGGATGGGCTGCTCCCACCCTTCCCCTCTCAGGGTGTCATGCCCAAGGTTGCACATGTATCCTGGAGGCTTTGAGCTGGAAGGAGAAAGAGGGAGGGCAGGATGACTTATGAATAGAGCTATTCACCAGATCCCACCGTGGGCATCCTGCTCAGCCTGGAGCAGCAGCTGGGCTCTCCAACCCCAACCACAGATGGAGGCTCTGCCAAAAGAGATGCTGAGAAAGGGGAAACAAAAACCCTTCCTGGCTGAATTGTGTTTAATCAAAATCAGCTTCTGCCAAGCCTCACACCATGCAGAGACTTTCAGATGCTGCTGTGTTTTGAACAGTAGACTTTGCTGTTGATAACCAGACCTGGATTGGATTTTTTTTCCATGCAAAAAGAAAAGGAGCCCAAGGCCAACCAGAATCAGATTAATGCCAAGCTGTGGGAGTAGCTGTGGACAATTCTATTTTTAATTCAGAGTGTCAATCTGTTCTCTGGTTTGAGAGCTGAAGCCAAACAAGACAGCACACTAATGTCAGGGTGCCTGAAATTTAAAGGGCAAAAAACCCAGAAGCAGTTCTTAAAAGCCTGAGATGTTTATCAAGAACAGTTTGATCCCAAAGGATTTCCATTTCAGTTGAGAAATAAGCCATGAAGTAATTAAGTGATTTGTACAACTTAAATATTTCACCAAACCATCAAGAGCCAGGGAAGCAGATTACCCAGGCAATTCCTTCAATTCCTGCTCTCGTGTGTCTGAGGAACACCCCTGACAGACATCATGTTCCTTGAGTAGCCTCTCCAGAGTTTCTGCATTTCTCCCTGAAGCCAGATTCTTTGGAAGCTTCAAGAGCTGGAAGTCCAGCTGCTGTGAGATGTGAACAAGTGTGCTACACAGAGCTCAGAGGGACTCAAAGGTCTTTGGGGATTGTGAGACATCTGCTGCCCTGCCTTGCGTAAGCTCAGCGACCACGAGAGTGATTTATAAATTTCCTTTGCCTAAAATAACAGATTCATCAGGCTGTTTCAAGGGGATATATGGAGAGGGACAAAATGCCAAATGCTTTTCCTACAGAGAAGCCCAATGCAGAGCTGGGAGTCACTGTCACAGCCCAGGAGCATCTCAGATCTAGCTCATCTGGGAAGACCTTGCCCTAAAGGATTATAATTATATTTTGCAAAGTCCAGGCTTAAAATTTCAGATAAATTTTTCCTTGGAAGTATCTGGCTAGCACAACTTAGCATAAGTGTTTGAAGTGTGATTTAAGCAGAGTTACTCCTCTTGCCTATTTATTGTGCTGCAATATAACCAGTTTTATCCAAAGTGAGCAAATTGTGAGCTGGCAGCAAATAAAAATCATTACCTAATAATTGAGATATGTCCTGTCTGCACACCAGAGGGTTCCATACAAACCTGGCTGAGGTCCCAAGCCCTTTTAGGGTGTCCAACTTAACACTGAAGCTCTTTAAAACATTTCAAAGAGCTTGGGAGCAAATCTCAGCATTGGAAACCACAGACTGATGCACCTTTAGCCATTCCAGGATATCCAGTTGTATAGTTACCACTTCACTTCTGATCATGGCTCAGCAGAAAAAACCTGAACCAGAGCTCTAGACCAACAGTTTCTATGAGCTGTATTTTTTATTAATTAGAAAGTTAAGCTTGGACAGCAGAACCATGTGCTTAAGAAGCCAAAATCCTACTCTATCCCCTACAATATCCCATGTCACACCCCCTGGATGCAGTCAGGAGCCATGGACAGAGCATTTGAAGGAACTGGCAAAGTTCTACAGGACTGGAAGATGCTTAATTTCCATCTCTAATGGGGGATTTATTGTAACAGTCTTCTGGCAAGGGATTTACTTCTCAGGAGAAAAAACCTTGAGGTGAAAAGCCTGAAGAGGTTTCCTAATGAGGATGCGGGGTGTAGGAAATTACTGCACAAGCAGACACAAGCTCCCACTCAGGAGGTTTGTCCAGTGGGAATCAGCTTCCAGCACAGAAGCCAGAGGTGGTTCTGCAGCTCAGATCCTTGGAGCTGCTCCCTGCACTGAGCTGCAGGGCAGGCAGCTCCAATTAGCACAGCCCAGATGGACCCAGGCCTCCCATCAGATGGTTCATGACCCAGAACACAAACAGCTTTAACAAAGTACTAATTCCACTTCAAAAGGCAGGGCCTTTAATGAATTTATACAAGCCTTGGGGCTACGATTTCCATCCAAATATTGCTGGTCTTAATAGGAAAAAAGGAGGAAGTGAAGGAGGGAGGAGGTAGAAGTAGGGTAAATCATAGCCAGGAGCACTGGCACCAGACTTGCCCTTGATCTGGTGGTTGGGACAGGGAAGCAGCTGGGGGAATAATGCAGGACTTTCCCAGAAGTGCAATACTGCAGCACTGCAGGCAGTTTGGAGCTGTCAAAAACAAGAGTGGGGCTTTAGAATGGTTTAAGACAAAAAAATCACAGTTGAGAAAATGCCTCCCCTGGGCCTTTTTGCTCCTTGAGTTGAAAGGCAGAACTCTGCAGGTGAAGCTCAGAGAAGAGCCCAGGGCAGCCCAGCTGGGCAGGGTCATTGTCTGGGGCTCCATCCCACAACCCCAGAGCTGCTTCTGCCAGGGACAGCCCAGCAGAGATGCTGAGCTGGCAGGGTCAGCGCCACTTAGCACTGACAAGAAAAGAGTAGAAACACTGAAGAGAGCCAAGGTCTCCTCTCTGCCTACTCTGCCTCTTCCTGATTTATGATATAAAGGCAAATTCTGATCTTAGAATCACAGAATCATTGAGGTTGGAAAAGAGCTCCATGTGGAGTCCAGCCTCTGACTGATCCCCACCTTGTCCCCAGCCCAGAGCACTGAGTGTCCTTAAAGGACCTCCAGGGATGGGCACTCCAAACCTTCCTGGGCAGCCCCTGCCAAGGCCTGAGCACCCTTTCCATGCATAAATTCCTGCTGGTGCCCACCCTGAGCCTCCCCAGCCCAGGCTGAGGCCGTTCCCTCTCCTCCTGTCCCTGTTCCCTGGGAGCAGAGCCCGACCCCCCCGGCTGTCCCCTCCTGTCAGGAGCTGTGCAGAGCCACAAGGACCCCCTGAGCCTCCTTTTCTCCAGGCTGAGGTACCAGGCAGGCCAAAAACCCCATGGAGGTGATGAAAATAAAGCCAAAATCCTGGGAACAGCAATCCCAGTGCAGGCAGGGTGAAGGATTAAATACCAGCAGACATTGTCAAACAACTCCTAACTCTCACTGAGTGTGAGATTTTAACATCTCTCTTCTGGGATGTTTGAGCTGGCCCTCAGTGGATGGCAGGTTTAGAGCCCATCTGTCCATAAAAATGTTTCTTCCCCACACTGCTCAGGGATGTTTGCCTTGTAAGGTAAAGGAAAGCAGGAGAAAAAAGCTGTTAAATGCAACAGAATAATTGCACTCAGAATGCTCTGAATTGTCTGTGTGGGCAGTCTAGGCACAGCACAGGGAACAAGCTACTGGTGAGGGTGATTTTACAGGGGTTTGGCACTCAGGAGACAAAAAATCCCCAAATTTTATCCATATGTGGGAGGAACTTTACTACCTATTCCTCTCCAGGATAGTGCTAAGATGGGCTGCCTGTGAATGCACCTCTTATTCCCTCCTATTTACATCATGCTTTATTCCTACATTGTTTTAAAGAAAAACTCCTGTGAATTCCTGGTCTCTGGTTGCTTGGCTTGCCTTCCTTTTCATGGGAGAGCCCTGCAAACTCAGGGCTGTATCCACAACATCTTCAGTGATCTCTCTGCAAGGTCATTCACAGTCCAGCCATTCCTCTGCCTCAGCAGATTTCATCTTCCATATCAGCTTCACTTTCTTATTATCAGACTTGAACCAAATTTGGCCCCAAACCACAGGGATTACCCCCAGGTTAATTTCTATTAAATTTTTACGCCGTCCCTATCAATGCAAGGCCTTGCAAACCACAGTATAGGATGTGTAAGCAATTATTAAATGATCATACCAATTCCACCAACAGAAAATAAGATTTTTTTTTTTCTTAAAAGAAGTTTAGGAATAAATTCAATTTATTCTTAAATTAAATTTAAGAGATTGAGAATAAGCTGAAGAATAAGGTGGAAACCCTCAATCCCATTGAAAACACACACAAAATAATGGCTTTAAGTCATATAAGTCACGTGCAACAGCCACAGTTTCTCCAAGCTCTCAGGTGACCATAGAATCTCTGACTGCTCAGGGGCCTAAAATCAGCCACGTGTTCAAAGCTAGGTGGTAAGAGACACCCCAAAATATTTAATACTTTTAATTTTCCTAAACAGCAGTGAAAAAATGTGCCAGTCAGGCACCAGGCAAGTTTTCCTGCTGAAAAGGATCCCATATGAAGATCAGGAGCAATCTGCAGGCTGCTCCCAGTGTGGGATCACACCCACCACACCCATGCCAGAGAGGATTGCCCAGGGTGGGCACTGCACAGCTTTAACACCTGGCACCCAACTACAAAATATCTGCAGGGGCCAGAAACAAGGCATTGTCTTTCAAGACATTATTGCACTCTGCATCTGATCAACACACCATGGCCTGAAATAACTCACAAAGCTGGCTGACTCAAAAATAAATGTTCTAAAAAAAAAGCCCTTTATAAAGGCACATGCCTTTGTCAGACTCTTCCTGGTTGCAGTGCACATCTCCCAGGACTGCTCTTCATGAAGACAAAAGCAAATATAATGTTGGCAGGCATCCCACCCAGCCTGTATCTGTCCAAATCATCAGCTATGTTTCTGATTTAGCTGCAGTTTAGATGGCCAACCTCAACACTGTGAACAAGGCAGAGTTGTTCTAAAGATGCTCTGCAAGCAGAGGGAGAGAAAGAAAAACCATTCAGAAGCAAGGGCAGCGTGGTCAGGGAAAGCTCCTGGGATCCTGATGGAAAAGGAAAGTGTTTGGTGTCTTCAGCACTCATAGGTCCAAAACTACTTGGGAAAGTGGGGAAATGAACAGGGCTCTTCCTGTAAAGCTGGGGGATTTTTCTTTTCTTATTTTGGAACAAAACCAGCATTTGTCTTTGTATGCATCCTTGAAACTGTGCAAGACCTCTTTGATCAAGAGTTTCTCTTTGCTTTGTCTCCTTTAGCGTTGTCAAACCCTGACTTTTATTCATAAAACTCTGCTTATTTCTGCAAGAGCATGCAAGGGACTCACATGTCACTGAGAGCACAGAAAAGAGGTGGTGTGAAAGTCTAAAGAATTTGGAACAAGCACGCAAAACTCACCTACAGAGGAATGAGGAGGTGAGTGTCACATGTTGGATGCTCCTTACTCACCAGAGCTCAGATCGCATCTTCTATGAAAAAGTTTAAAATCCACATTATGACCAAAGATTAGCAAACTAGTTTCCTTGAAAAGGAACTGAGAAAATCTTGTTCTGAGCTTCATTTTTCTTCTAGACTAAATCAGTGTGGATAAAGCACAGGAGAAGACTTGCACTGCTTGTGAGGTCTGATGTTAATGTTGGATGTGAAAGAATGGCAGCATTGAAAGGTACAGGGAAGAAAGAACATTGGAATCATGGAATCATGGAGTGGTTTGAGTTGGAGGAAGCCTTAAAGCCCATCCAGTTTCAACTCCTTACCATGGACAGGGACACCTCCCACTGTCCCAGGCTGTCCCCAGTGTCCAACCTGGCCTTGGGCACTGCCAGGGATCCAGGGGCAGCCACAGCTGCTCTGGGCACCCTGTGCCAGGGCCTGCCCACCCTCACAGGGAATAGGAGAAGGTAAAATCAGGTCATCCAAAGCCAGATCTAAAGCTGATGGAGGGTTAAGAAAATGGGGAAGGGTCTGGAGGGGCCCCTGAGGAGCAGCTGAGGGCACTGGGATTGTTCAGCTGGAGCAGAGGGAGGGCAGAGCTCCCCGGGGGCTGCAGCTCCTCCCGAGGGGCAGCTCCCAGCTCTGCTCTGGGCAGGGACAGGAGCCAGGGAAGGGCTGGAGCTGTGCCAGGGCAGGCTCAGGCTGGAGCTCAGGGCAAGGTTCTTCCCCCAGAGGTGCTGGCACTGCCCAGGCTCCCCAGGGAATGGGCACGGCCCCGAGGCTGCCAGAGCTCCAGGAGCCTTTGGACAGCGCTGCCAGGGATGCCCAGGCTGGGATTGTTGGGGGCTCTGGGCAGGGCCATCCTGGGCCAAGTTACTGAGCTGGGAACCCCTAAAGCTCAAACCATGAGCACAGCCCAATGTGCAACCCCTACAATGACAGGAGATGCCCAGATGACAGCAGTGATTTAACTGCCCAGGCCCTGCAGAGGAGTTACCAGCACTCATCACAAAGTGATGAATATTAAATTTTTTCTTTTTTGAAAGCATTAGGGACTGGCCATGTAATGAAACACAGACATTCCTAGATTTTTATCTCACTGCTTTCTTTTCACTGATCAGTTTCATTTTACAGCATTGAAGCAACCTAAATGCACCAACAGCTGAATTAAATTTGGGACCTGCAGAAAAATTTCAGCCACTCTAAAAAGGCTTTTAACAAGGACGATTTTCTTCTAAAGAAAATCTTCTAAAGCTGGTCTTAATATTTATTGGTTTTAATGACAGGAAAAGGAGGCAGATGCTTGATTTCAACATGATGAGCTCAGCCAGAGTTTTGGGCCATTTCTGAAGTGAAGCGGTGGTCCCTCCAACACTCTCAGCTCTATCAGATCTGAAATTGTCAGGTGTCCCCTCCTGCACCCAGCACCCTTTTGAAGCAATGGGCTCTGTTTCAGCTCAATAGGCAGAGCACAAATAAAGGGAAGTTTATAAAAGGTGAGGGATTTGATATCTCTTCAGCTGTGTCACTGGAAACCAGTGTGCCCAGCCCTAGAGCACTGCTGCCCTTCCTGAACACACTCTGCTCACAAACCTGCCTGCAACGCCACCTTCTGATCCCTGATTCCAAGGAAAGCAGGATTTGCTGGCAGGACAGACATTCATTTACCATTCCATCTCGATTTCCTGACTCCCAATTATCAATCCCCTTGTACAGTTGTCACAGCAGCAGCTGCCCAACAGAAGCAGCTGCCTTTGGGAGTTCTGAGTTTTCCAAGCCAGTGCTGCCCAAAAAACTGGGAGCAACTATTCGAGCTTGGAATTTGTTCCAAGAGAACTGTATAAAAGGTAAAAGTCTGACCTTCACACTGTTCATTCCTATCTTTAATTCCCTTGCTCTTCAAGACCCACAAAACCTTTCACACTGCTTCAGACCAAAGGCTCATCCAGGCAGAGGGAAAACAAAACCACCCTGGAAGCTCTTCCCTGCAATGCAACAGCCTCTGAAAGTATCCAGGGCTTCTTTTGCCAGGATCCCATCTCAAGATTCCAAGCTTAAAAAGGAAATTAAACGAAGGGGCTGGGCAGGAGAAGGAAAATCCAATCAAGTTATAATACACACCAAGCCAGGAACAAGCAGAGCAGGAAGGTTTGAGGTGCCCAGGAGCTGCCTGGGATCAATCCAGCACTTCCAGAATGTCCCAGGCCCTAAAAGAACTGACACAAGAGATACCAGCAAAACCCCAGGGCTTTCCAGTAGTTCAGCCTCTCAGACTAACCTGGGTGTTGGCCTTTTGGATAGCTCCTCCACTGTTCTGGCACCAAGTTTTACAGGGTTTTCCAGAAATGACTCTCTTTGTTTGAAAAACCCTCAGTCAGCCCAAACAAAGTAACTGGAAGCAACATCTTTGTGCAAAGTGATGAGTCAGCCACTGGATTTCAATAACTCGAAAATATTGGAGTTGGTGAGTGCTTCTTGAATTTAACACCTGGGTGTGTTCAGAGGAGAAGCATTCTTCAAGGAGAGTGAGTTTGCCAGCTGTGACTGATGAGGTACTGCTGGGGCTGATGAAATATTGTCTAAGTCAGGTAAAGAAGCAGAAGGGTCCCACAGAAGGGAACCCTGACAAGTAAAATTGAGAGGTGGGATAAAAACATCTCCACCATGCTCACAAGTGAGGCCACAAGCACTCAAAGAAAGAGGCAAGCCCTTGCAGCATTTCTCCCCAATATTCTCCAAAATTCAAGCTGCTTTCCCCTCAGGAATTCCCCAGGTTTGGTGCTGTTTGATGTTCTGTGAGCCAGCTGCACAGGTTGCTTTCTGCTCCCCAAACCTCCCTGAGCTGCCTCACACTGCTGCTGAATTATTGTGGCTCCTGTTCTGGAAACAAGCTCTTTACAAGGGGAATGATGTCTGTAACCTTTTGATTTCCACAGAATTATTTTCCCTCTCACTCTGCAGCTCCTCAGTACCCAGTGAAGTCGTGAGTTTGCATGCAGGCCTACCCCTCCTTGGAGGTTATTCCCACAAGTTGCACACTTTAGAGCCTTTCTTCCTCGAAGTTTTCTATGCAAAACTGAAAATTAAGCAGCTTGTTTCTCCCTCTAATTGATGTTTACTTTTTGCTGGTTCACACACATCAGTGTTTCCTTCAGCCCCTCAGAGCAGCATGAAGATTTAGCAATTCTGACACCAGGAGTCACGAGTCTCTTATTTACACTGAGGCACACACACGTCACTCATTTTCAGTTCTCTGGAAAAAAAAAAAAAAAAAAGAAAAAAGAGAAATCAAAAAAAGCCCATTGAATAAACAAAGTGTCCAGTAGCATAAATATTTCTCCTCCAGGGCTTCAAAATGTTTGACTGTGAGATGAGAAGCAGCTGTCACTGCTTTGCAGAGCCTTCACTGGGAACAGGAGATGTGGTTCTCCAGATCTGGGGCTGTTTCTTTCAAAACCTAGAAAAGTTTTACTTGCACAGGGGATGTTCCTTATCCCTTCCCTGCCCAGGTATCCCCAACCACAGTTAGCAGGCACAGAAATGCAATTTTTAGGTGTACCCACATGCCAGCCTCTTTGAGCTCTGAGGATCAGCTTTCTGAGTGACTTCACTACAGGGATAAATTCCTCTTCCCTATGCCAAATGAACCACATTTAGTGAAATATGTGAGCAACATGAAAGTTAACAACTGGCACAAGATTTAAATAATGAAATCCACAAGATAATGCAGCAATTCTTTGCACAGCACCCACTATCCAAAAACAACAACAAAAAAAAACCAACAAAAAAACAAAACAAAAAACCCAAAAAAACCCCAAAAACCCAAATAAAAAACCAAAAAAAAAAACCCACCAAAAAACCCCCCAAAAAACAACAAAAACAAACAAACAAACAAAAAAAAACCCCAAAAACAAAAACAAAAACAACAAAACTTCCAACAGCTCAAGGAAAAGCAGGATAACACCCCTAAGAACTCTTCTCATAGCCAGTGCAAATGCCATGAGCAGAAATAAATTACACTCTTTCCTCTCTCAAAATTGATTTAGCATCAAGAAAATATTCTGAAGACTTAAAAGAAGCCTTGTTCATTTTCATGCATCTCTTCTGCTTCATCCTATGACAGGGAGCAAAGGCAGGCAAGTTTTACTCAGGTCTGCTGGAAACACCTTCAGCTGTCTCCTCCCTGCCACAGCCATGGCCTTTAGTCTGGGACTGACAGCTGGGACCCTGGAGCTCTAGCTGGCAATTTTAACCAGATATTTTATGATTAAGTTCATTTTTGCCCAAAACCACATACACACACAGAGGCTGATTTTTTTATTAAGGATTAATCTGGAGAGTGTGAACAAGCCTGAGGCATTTGGGTCACAGCAGCAGTGATGTAGTCTGGCAAATAAATGATAAAATAGTTCTGAAGCACCAATTCTGCCTCTTCAGACAGCAGCCACTTACCCAGGGTGCTCATCTCCAGTTTGGGAGAAGTGATCATTGCTTTCCTTGGCACTGAAATTATCCACTAAATGCTCTTTTCTTATTTTCATTACAGACTTCAAAGGCAAATTGTTCTAGAACTCCCCAGTGCTCAAACCAGAGCCTCAAATCCAACAAGTGTCTTTTCAGCTTCAGCTTGAAACAATGCACTCCCTTTTCCCTGTTTTCATCTCCAATTCACACTCTGAGCACTCACTGCCTGCTGTGTTCATACCATCCACAGAGGATTCCTACATGAGAGTCACCAATCCAGCCTTTAATTCTTCATTAATTGGGTAAAGACTGATTGTATTGAGTACATAAAGTACTTCCTAGCCATGAAATAATGAGTAAATCTTGATCCAGGTGGGAGGCAGAGAGGCTGAACATGTACAGTTTATATCAGAATCGAGCTCTTTAATGCTTAGAACTGCCAAACAATCCAAATTTAGGGCTTGGTTTTGGACCCACACCTGGTGTTTAGTGCAATAGTTTACATGACTTTAAATTTTCCCAGCATCAGCTTGCAGGGAGATACATTCCTTTGACACCACTGCTCACTTGGAGTACCCCAGGGCCACATCCCAAACTGATTTATTGGCTTGGCTCCCTGAGGCTCAATTTGCATGGCAGCACTTCCTAATGTGTGGCTGCAGATGGGAACAAGAGGGATGCAAACCTTCCCTGCCTCTGCCAATGCCCACCTGAGCTGTGCCAGTTGTCCTCAGACCCAGCTGCTGCTGCTAAAGCACTTCTGTACTGACAGATGGTCTCACTCCTAAAAAAATAAATGGAATTAGCTGTGAAGAATCCAGGGATGATTTTCCAGAAGCTTGAGACGCACAGAAACACTTTAATCAGCTTGTAAGTTATTATAACATAATTACAGGCATCCTACTCCCATTTGTCTGAGTCACCAGTGTCCTTGGGAAACTGAAATTTGGGACACGTGCTGAGGATGTGAGCAATTCCCAGCCAATCCCATTTACACAATTCCCTGCCTAAAATTCAGGAGGGAGAGAAACACAGAGCTCCAGACATCCTTTCATGCTGTTAGAGCCATTCCCACTTTCCCCTCAGCAAGGGGATGGGGGTGAATTATTCTCTCCTGGTGCTGTGTGCTGCGGGGTCAGAGCACTGGGATGTTTCAGCAGCCCTCCTAAGAGCTCCTGAAAGCTCTGACAGCAGCTAATGGATCTGCCAGACACTGATTCTTGAAAATATCATCAGGCTGGCTGATGGAAACTCCAGCCTTCCTCTCCCTCTTGTTTCATACATATTCTGTAAGAATAATTTCACTCGTGTTAAGCTTAAAAACACCATGCCTTCCCTCACTTCTGATTCAGTGCCAGATCTCCAGTGCTACTGCTGAGGCAATAAATTAAGCATTGATCATGTTGTGTATTTAGGTGAGAAAAATCAATAACAAAATACAGAGTCTGGTGTCTCAAGCAGAGTTAGGCTCCCCCTGGCCTGGAATGATATTTATAAAATAATGCTTTGAGCATTATTCCACTGGCTGGAGGAGAAGCTTGTCATTATTATGGCTGCCTGCATTGGTTTGTATGAATCCCTGATGTGAGCCTTCACCTGAAAATATCCAGGCAGTTCTCCTGCTGCATTCCCTCCACTGAGTGCAGGAAACACCAAAAATCCATTTCTCTGTGGGGCTCACCTGAACCACAGCTGATGCAGCAGAATGGAAATCCAAGATCCCTGGAGAAACCTGCCCTTCCAAATCCCTCACAACAAATCCCTGGTCCAAAATGGTTTTCAATTCTGATTTTATAGCTTTGTATTTATGTGTGCAAAAGAATCAAAACAAATTAAGAAGCTCCTGAATGCAGCAAAGAGCCCATGCTGGCACAGCCTGCTCCAGTAGCTGCATCACACACACAGAAGCCAATTTATTGTACTTTTATTTAAGATTTTCCATTAAAGGAGACCTCAGGACCTCAAGTTTCAAGCACATGCACTTCCAGCAGAACTCAATTCTCAACATGGATATACCAAACATGAAAACTTGAACCCAGACTCTAAATTCTCAAGTGTTCTCAAGGTCCCAGCTTTTAATTTAAAAAAATATTGCTTCAGATTTTGACTTGAAATCCTTGAGGACACCCTGAGGTTCCCCTTCCTCCTCAGTTCTCTTTACCACTTGGTTGAAGCACTACAGCTGAACTGAGAACTGTGGCTCACAGCAGAAATCCAACCAGCAGCTCTTAAAGCCTCTGTGGTGATCCCAACAAACCTGGAGTTGCTGATTCCCTGCCACTCACTATCCCAGGTTTGCTCCAACTCTGTCCAGCCTGGCCTTGGGCACTTCCAGGGATCCAGAGGCAGCCACAGCTGCTCTGGACACCCTTTGCCAGGGCCTGCCCACCCTCTGAATCAATGATTTCTTCCCAATATCCTACCTAACCCTGCCCTCTTTCAGGTTAAAACCATTCCCTCTGTCCTGTCACTATCTGTCCATGTAAAAAAGTCCTTCTCCCTCCTTCTTATAGCTCCCTTAAGATCCTAGAAGGTCACAGTGTCCTGGATGGTCACAAGGACAGACACCACCGTCACTGAAGGACTTTCTCCACCTCAAGGAAGAAAAAAGCATCATCTGAATGTCATAGACAGGTAGAAGAATTATAAAAGAAAAGCCTCATAAAATCAGGCCTGCTCTATTAAGTTAATAGCTAGCCTGTCATCTCTTCTAAGGGTAGTTAAGCAGTTTGCAAGCTCCCATGCAAAAACAATCTTGATATGAGAACTTGCTAGCACAACAACCTTGGGTTGAAAAATTATTGCATCTGCAATAACAAGGGATTTGTCCCATGAGAATCAGTAAAGAAAACATGAAAACAATCCAAGAATAAAGAGATGTGATGGACAAGTGGAATACCTTTTGCTAACCAATAGAGTAATTGGCAAGAAAACTATTACCCAATTAAAGTTGCACATGAGGTCTGTAAAAACTGTATAAAATAAGTTGTGTGGATAAAGAATAGGCTTTCCCTGCATGAAGAAAATGGAGTCTCAGCTAATTCCAACAATCTGACTGGAGAAAACAGAGATTGTGCCTTTCTAAAGTGCGACCTTGCCTTGCCACATCCAGGAGCTCTCATGTCTTGTGATCATTATCCATGTACAACCCCTGCCAGCTTAGATACATGGAAAAAACAACACTTTCAACACTCACTAATCCAGAGTTTATAGTTCAAACCTCTTCTTTTTTTCTTCTTTTTTCCACTAACCACCTCTGATTCCTTGCCACGGGTGGAGCTCAGTGAGTCCTTCCTGCTGAGCAGCCTTTGCCCTTGTCCTTTCCATGGCTGCCCTGGGCACATCACTGCAAATATCAAACCAGATGGAATCTCCTCCTCCATGCCAGTAAAAAATGAGGAATTCTGAACACTGGGCATGTTCCAACACTGGGTGTTTCATTGCTGCACTGGGATCACCTTTTGGAAAAGCAAGGAGACCACAGGAAAATTTTGTGGGCTTAAAAACGGAGTCAAGGGGAGCCCCAGGTGTCCCAGGAGTGTTGTAGGGCTGCATCCTGGCTGGGAAGTAAAAAATGATGCAAATCCCAAAGTGAAATGCCTTTAAATTAATCCAAAACTAATTAAAGAGAAGCAGCAGCAACCTTTCCACAGGGAAATGCCATTTTACATCCTCAATCCTGCACTGGCCATGAGCACATGGAAAGGGGCAGAGAGCAGCCTTCCCTCAGCACTTGCCTTTTTCTCACACTCCTTTTTCTCAGGCTGTTATTTACCTTATGTACAACCTCACCAGCTATCCACACCTTCCCCTGGAATACAGGAAACATTTCCTTGGTGAATGCTCTGTCAGGAGCTGACCCTGTGGTGGGGAAAAATCCATATGAGGCCACTGAGGTCACAGTTTTAACCTCACATGACAGCAAAGCACTTGAGTTTTCTAAGCATTCACATAGGAGCTTATTGGTTTCTGCACTGTAAATAATTATAGCCTGGAAACAAACAGAAATTGAACGTTTTAAGGCAGAGTTCAGCAGGTCACAAGGTCTGCAGTCCAGAGCAGGGCCTTGTAGGGCTGACCCAATGGTAAAAGTAAAATCTTCATCAGTACTCAAGAGAGGCAGAGCAACACAGGAATCCTCACAGACTACATGAAGGATGGAAAGGAAAGTACTTTGAGTAGGGAACTTGTAAATATGTGGAACTTATTGATTGCAGCACTGGCAGAAAAAAAAAAAAAAAAATCCAAACTAAACAGAAAACCCCCAGAAAACAAACAAAAAATTAAACAAAACAACCCTGTCCTTCCCCCTCCACTCCCCCCAAAAACCAAACAAAAACAAAAACCCACAATAAAAACCCCCAAAAAACAAACCCAGTGAACATCAGCACAAAGCTCCCAAGCACAGATCTTTGGAAAATGTGACCATTCAGTTACATCAGGCCTTCTGGCTGGAAAAATGGAATTTATTGAGACCTGATGAGAGAACTGATTAAACATAATAATCCTCCTATTTGCCAATGATAAGCTATTGAGATCAAGGCATCTCCAGCCCACATTCACAGTTGTTTATATAAAAGATGTAGATCTTAACTACCTGAAAAACAATTAGTTACAGAACAGTTGTATAATCAGGTTAAGGGAATGCATTGATTCTGGGCCAACAGTATTTGAAAAACCTCCTTAACTTCACCATGGCACAAGCCCCTCACAAATAAAACACTGGAAAACATAAATAACCTGCAAATAATTGTCTAAGGTAGTGCATTTATCCTCCATATCTCCACCAGGTCAGTCTGGGTGAGGTGATTTGCAGTTTGGGAGATGAGGATGAATTCCTGAGGGTGCTGACAAATCCTCCCTCAGCCCAGGAGCTCCTCCTGAGCCAGCTGGGAGTCCCAGGCAGGGCAGGAGGGGAGCTCACAGCTGCACAGGCACTCGTGCCCATGGGTCTGGGAGGATCTGGATGTGCCATAGGGACAGGAGAAAAAGAGGAGGGAGAAAAAAAAAACTTAAAGGTGTCAGGTGAGCTGGGACACAGTGAATTTTGGCTTTTTTTTTCTGGAATAAGCTTTAAAAGGTTCTCTGAACTTGAGGAGTTTCTGCAGCTTCTCTGGGCAAGCAGCTGCTGAGTTTTCCTTTCACATGAACAAGAACATTTTCAGGACTTCTATAAGTCCAGTGACTGAGCATCACCCTGCTGCCTCCTGGAAGTTTGGATTTTAGTTCCAGTGAGAGCAGCTTGGTGTGAGTGTGCCCAGAAAGAGCTGATTTTGCTGTCAGGACCAGTCTTTCAGCTACCATTAAATCAACAAAAAAGCCTCAAACCAGATCCTCACCTGGAGGAGAAGTTTAAGCTTTTCCTTGCCTCATGTACCTGTGCAAACCCCCTTGCCTGGAATGTCTGTGCCATACCCAAATCCCTGATTCTGCAGCAGCAGGAAGCTCTCCAAAGGGAGAGGAGGGAGCAAACCCATCCCCAGCATTTCTCACATGTGGCTGAACCCTCCTGCATTCCAGCCAGCAGCACTGAGCATCCCAGAGTGTTCTTCCAAGGGCAAGCACTGTCCTTGGATGAGCACGAGAAACCACAACCTGGAAAACAATAATTTCCACCTTCTCATGTTTATATGTATATTAAAAAAAAAACAACCAAAATCAGTTTCATGTGGGTTTTGTCGTGCCAAAACTGCCACCAACACAGTGAAAGAAACCAAGTAAATATCATTAAAACTAAAGCACCTCCAACCCGTGGCCTCAGCAACGCAGGTCCCAAAAGAACACTCTGTGCTCCTCCTGGAAAGTTAGAAAATACCACACATGCACCTCTTGAAATACAGCTCAGGAGTTTCCAAAGCACACAAGTGAGCTGTGTTAAAAATTTTATATAAAGTCCTACAGCCAGTCCAGCTTCTTATCACATCTGTGGTTCTACACTGTATCACATTCTGCTTGAAAGGTAATTTTAAATTAATATATACAAGTTGTGGCTTCTGTCACTGCTGCCAGGTTGAAACACCTTTTGCTCTTGCTGTGACTCTCCCAACACACAACAAAGCAAGAAAACCTATCTTGAAAATAGGTTTTCTTTCTACTCACTGCAAAAAATAAAAAACATCTCCAGCAGGTTTAGCAGCTCTGAGAGTGCAAAGTTATTTATCATAATAAGCAAAAGCAGGCACACAAAGCCAGTCTTGCATTATCCAACTTAAACAGAGTAATCTGAAGTGCAATGATAGCAATAAAAAAAAATAAATATTGGGCATTGTGGAAATATCACAGTAGTAGAAACTACACAGTCAGGCTGTGTGGAGGTTGGAAATGCCAGAATTCAGGAGTTTTTTGCTTTGTAAGAACCAGGCACTGCTTGTTAGAGTCAGGAGAGGGTGAATGAAGAGCAGCTCCACAAACATTGGGGTTATCTCCTCTCAACTCTGACAGGGCAACTAAAGCTCCTGCAGAGCTTCTTTAAAAACAAACCAAAGCAAACAAAAACCCAGACACCCAAGCAGACACGAGGACTTTTCTCAGTTAATGTAATTTTGTGACAACAGAGGAGCAGGCTTCTGATAATAAGGCAGACAGGTAGCTGTTCCCTAAAGTTTTAGAGGGAAGACGCTGATTTCCAGGAAAATAAACAAAAAAGAGAACATTTTAGGCCTCCTCATATGCAGCTGGTTGTCTCAGCCTTATTTAATTTAGTGGAGCAAGTGCTACCAGAGCTTTAGAAATGCAAGGTGCAGCAAAACCTCTCAGGGTGAAGTGTGAAACCTCATTCTCTGATGCTCAAGTCACACACAGAGGGCACAACCAGGGGGTTCTCCAAGATTTGTATTCTCTGATTTGTCCTGTCTGAACAAAATTGGATCACTAACATCAATTTTCTCTCTTTTTCGGGGATTTTTTGTGTTTGCTTGTGTTTTTTCTTTTCAGTACTCACAGTCTTCATTGCTTTTATTTTAACATAATTTTCCTCTCTTTTTCATGGATTTTTTGTTGTTTGCTTGTATTTTTTTCTTTTCAATACTCTCAGTTTTCATTGCTCTTGCTTGAGTACAAGGCCCAGCCAGAGCAAAAAGGAACATGCAAAGCCAGAGCTCTCTTCTGAAGACAGATTGGCCATTGCCTGGGCTCTATTACTGTTCAATGCTCAGGGTGATGGGACAATTTGCTTTTTGGGTAAGCCTATTTACAGAACTGTGTTCAGCCAGGAATATTAATTACTCTCATTATGATCAGAAGAAACTGTAATAATGCAGGAGAACATTGGAGCTCGGTGCAGTTCCAGCACAGATGCTGCAGTCTGTCACCTTGAATCCCTGCTGTCATTTAACTCTCACACCGAACTCTACCAGGCAGAACATTTTGCACCTACTTTATCCTTCTTTTATAGTGTTATAAAGTTGATGAGGATCCTGCTCTCCCCTGAAACACTCCCAATTCACCGTGCTGAACAATGCTCCCAGCAGCAGCATCCCTCTCTGAAGTGAAAACAAACATCATTCAGAGCTGGAGAGTCATCACTGCATGAATGTGAGAGACTGATGGGCAGCTGCTGGGGTTCTGAGGGTTTAGGTCTAATAAAAACTCCAGGGAGGAGATGTTTATGCTTTGGGGAGAAGCACATCCTCAGGCTGCACCCCACTGAGGCTGGAGCAGAGCAGAGAACCCCCCTAGGTCCTGTCAGATAAACAAGAGCAGAGAAATGAGCCCAGGCAGGCAGGCAGCACACAGCTCCTCTGTTCCTGCCTGAATTCAGTGAGAATAAATCACCACAGCACTTTAAACACTCAGGCTGGGGCTCAGGACACAGTTTTGAGAATAAAACACAAATCTGCTTTCCATTGAGCTGCCTGGTAAAGCAGCACCAGGCAGGGTGGGAGGGAGCTCCTGGCTCACAGATGCTCCATGCTCTGTGGGATATTGAAGAACTTTCCTGGTTTACCCTACTGATACCTGGTGAAAATGAAAGCTCTAAATGCAGCAGAGTGACTACTGGAAGGTGCTGCTCAGCTCTGGTGTTGGGATAACTCAAATTCAATTAAACTCCTTGAGAATGAGCATTGTACCTTATTTAATGTGTTTATAGCTTTAAGTGGTGTCGGACACAAAATGAGTTTTATCCATCAGGGAGCTGCAGAAAGATGGAATCCAAAGCTCTCTCTGCCCCTGCTACAGCTGGGCACTTTTCCAACAGCACAGTGATTTCTTGGAAAGTCCTGCTTGAAGAGGCGACCTCAGGTGAGAATTCCTGAGAACAAGCACAACCTGAACATATTGGATGATAGACTACCCAGGGAAAGCTGGCAGTCTGCTGTGCCTTCTGCCACCCCCTCAGAGTGCTCCAAAAGGGGAAATGCAATCAAATCCTTTCAAAGAGGGTTTAGCCACCAACCCAAGGGAGAGCTCAGCCCCTCAGAATGCTGCAGCTGGAAGTTAATGAATTACTCTGAAACCAAATTCATGGACACTTTGCCTGCTGGATTAATCCTGGGTGTTTAATGTCAGCAGAAAGAGTCAGACAGACTGGGGAAAGGAAAAGCTCACTGATGGTTTCTTGTTTTATTTATTAATAACAGTGCCATGGCTTTGGATGAGATACTCATATGTACTAATGCATTATTTTACACAATTTTACACACACCAACAACAGAACCTGAACCACAGAGCTGATGAAATATGATTTAGCACAAGCAATTCTGGCAAAAGTAATTAATAAGCAGAATAGCTGTCATCCCAGGTTGGTTGTAAATAATATCCTGATACACCTGGGGAAAGTACCGGAATGAGAATTTATCAGAATTACAATTCTAGCAGGTTTAACACCTAATTAATGCTCACAACTCATTTTCTTCAAGGCAAACAGAGGAAGCAGTAGGCAGAGAAAGCAAAAATAAGGAGAAGAAAAAAATTCTACTGTATATTCCCAAAGTAGGAGGAAGAAGGATCACAAAGAGTCCCGACATAAAGAAGAAACCTGCTTTGGGGAAGGCACAATGCAGAAACTTGCACCAATAATTAACACCTAAACATAGCTAATTGATCCAGTCTTATAAGAGAAGAAACTCTTCTCCATATGCCATTTTCCAGTATATGCTGTTCAAATATTTGCAAGAAATTTAGACGTGGCATTGTCTTCCTTCAAAAGACTTCTCAGATCACTAAAGGCAAGGCAAGGACAAGAAATGCTGAATTTATAGTCCTAGCTGGAAAGACTTTTGAACAACTCTGACAGATCAGTAATAAATTACCATTATCTGGCTGCACATTCCCACCTACTGTCTCATGTAATGTGGAAGGAATGAAAAAGAATCCAGGCAGAAAGGAGCAGCACATAAAAACAGCTCCCTGGAGTCCCCAGAGAGGAAAAATGAAATGCCTCAAGAGTTGTTTTGCATGAGCACCAGCCACATTAAATGCAGCATCAACATCACCCTGATGGACACTGTAAATCTTCAAAACATCATCCTAAGAGAGGCCCTAGATCCCCCTGCCAAGCCAACATTTCCCTCTGTGTGTCAGGGAGCAGCCAGGGTCAGTCACCCTGCAGAGCTCAGCCAGGAGCAAGAGGAAAGGCTCAGAGATGGGTCTGGAAATGAGGATGCAGCACTAAGGGCTCCCAGAGCCTGGAGCCTGAGCCAGGAGAGGAGATAAACCATGGACACACAGGTAAGGACATTCCCAGCAGGTGAGCAACTGTCCATGAGGCAGCAAGGAGGCAGGGACAGGGGAAAAGGTGAAAAAGATAAAAAAAGTGTCTTTTGTGCTCTCAAGAAAATTCATTTTGCATTAATCTATACCACTTCTCTCAGCATGGAATCTCTTTTAGCTGTTGCCTCTTTCGAATGCAAAACAACCCCCCAAACCCTAACAGTGACTTAAAGGATTTCTTTTGAGTCGATATTTCAATTTTCAAAGCAGAAAATGCCGTTTAGAAAACAAAGAAAAGCAAATCGAAGTGAAAACGTCACTTGACAGCATTTTTATCTTTTCAAAGATCTTTCCTGACCAACTCTGGCCCAAAATTACCTGTAAAATTCAAAGTGCATTGGCAAGGAGCATCAGCATCCCCTAAAAATCTTTTTCTTCTTTAATATCAGTCCCCTCACTTAAGCAGTGTCCAAGGCAGATCCTTATTCCAGCTCAACCACTGCAAATGGAAATTTTGAACCTTCTCAAAGCCTTTTCCTCCTAAATCACTGATTAAGAGGGGAGACAGTGAAAAACAAAAACTATTGAATTTATGACCAGCAAAAGGCATCAAATAAAAAGTTTTCTTGTTATCTGCAAAAGCGTTTATCGGAGAGATTATGAAAATGTCATTTGCACTGGAAGCCTCTGAAGCTGGGTCAACATAATTATTACAGCATTTTTCCCTTGGTGGGGGGACCCTTGAATGTGTTGCCAAGTGTCCTTGTCCCAGCCAGACATCAACCCTGAGCTGTTTTCCTTGCAGCAGGATTTCCTGGAACTTTCCCTCCGTCCTTCTCAGGTTTGAAGGATGGGCTGTGTGGCAGAATGGGTGGGACAGGTTGTTGCTAAACTGCTACAGAAGCAGCAGGCAAACTTCTGGAAGTGTGGCAAAAACAGCATTCTAAAGTTCAGAATTGAAGTTAATTTTCCTGAATTTATCTAAGCTCCCAGCTCCCATAATCTATCCCACATTGCCTGTTTGAATTTTGCCTTCCAGCCCCAACTGTTGGGAATATTTCAACATTTTTTTTCCCTGATTTTAGGAATTAAAGTTGTGGGGAAAATTCTTAAACATGGGAATTCTAAAATTTCAGAAGCTAAAAGGAAAAAAAACTTGAGTGATTAAGGCAGTCTTGTGATTAAGTTGTTCTAATGCTTGGGCAAAGCAACACTGACTCACTGTAGCCATGTCAAATATCCCCAAACACCCCGGACAAGGCTGGCCAAAATTTGTGCTTAAAAGTTCCAGCTGTTTACGAGGTATTTGTGTGGGGGAAGGATGTGGCAATAATTGTGTTGCTTCTAATTGAAAAATTGGGGAAAGGATTTTCCTACAAATTCCCAAAAATGAGTGAGCGAAACCAACTGCGGGCAGGGAGAAAAAAAAAACAAAACCCAAGAACAATTCACAACAAAAATAAAATTTATGAGCGGAATCTTTCTGCACCTTCAGCTGTGGCTGGGGCTCCCTGGGCTATTCCAGGGGTAGCCTGTGGAAATTGTGGGTGTCAGGCTTTCATCACAAAGCTGCCTCAGCGTGAAATTCACTCTTCTGGCATTGCAGATTTATAGCATTTGGCAGAATTTTCAGTGCCAAGACCAAGGGTAAAATGCCAGTGATTTATCTCTAAAAGATAAAGCCTGAAATGGTTCCTGTCTCATCTGATTCCACCTCATCTGTCCCTGTTCTTAAATCCCAGCAGTGTCTTGGTACTCTGGGGAGGACCAGGAGGGAAGCTGTAAAAATGGATTGTCCCAATGTATTTCCATGGTCCAAATGCTTCTGTTTGTTCTCCTCCAGGCCAGAATAAGGTTTTAGCTCGATCCTTCCCCGTACACAAAAACAAACCAAGATAAGCACTGTCACTTTAATCACTAAGAAATTGTTTCATCTCCCCAGTATTTAAATTCTCCAAGATGTGTTCATGGATATTTTCACAGAACTCAGAGATATCTTTGGATTTTTTTCTAGCTTTGCTCATTTGTGTCTTTGCATGTTCATTTGGTTTACACTTGCACAAGCTGTGCATCCTCCCTCAGCCCAAAATAGGTTCTCTGCAAATGCTGGAGGCCTGAGCTGCAGATTTTTGGGGCACAAGATGGGATTAACCTCAGTTTGTTGTCTAGAAGTCAGGTGTTGAGCCCAAGTGCAATGTCTGCTTTGTGTTCCTGCCAGTGAAGAAACAAGTCCATTAAAAAATGAACAGCTACACTGAACTCACACTTCTACATTAAACAGGAGCGAATGAAAAGCAGTTTTCTGCTGCAGATTATCCAGCACTAAGAAATCATGTCACAGTGGTTTAATTCCCAAATGTACAGATAAATATAAACCCCTCTTCAAGGACCACTTTGATCCCACAGGGATCCAGAGTCCACCCTATTGCTGGATGTGCATTTTCAGGGTACATCTGGGTTGAAGAATCCCAGTGTGCAAATAAAGCAGCTTGGCTTCAGACGTGCAGGCAGAAATCCCACAGCATGTTCACAGCAACAGCTTTCTGGCTCGAATTTCTCTGAAAGGTCCCACTTTTTATTTAATTACATTCTGTGTAAATCATAAGTAAAGCTATTTTTAAAATGGAGAGCTCTCCTAATGTAGAATGTGTTCAAGAGGGCTGCAGTTTGTAGAGAAGGAGCATCCACCAGGCAGGGCAGAGTGAGAAAATCTGAGCAGTAACAGAGACCTCTGTGAAATCAAAACTCATTCCAGGTCCTGCTGGCTGTGCAAAAGGCTCACAACCAAATACTTCAGAGATCCCTAAGGAAACATAAAATATGATGAAGTCTGTGATTTCTGGAGGTGCATTTCTTGCCTGTAAGATGGAAACAGAGTGCTCAGACTGTTGCATTGTGGAAGCTGAAAGGCAAAAGACAGGGGTAGAGTGGGAGAAAGTACAGCAGGGTGCCTTCATGGAGCTTGCTCTCCTTAGAGCTTCCACCTCAGCACTCACAGAAAATCATAACATCACAGAATCATCAAGGTTAGAAAAGATGCCTTTATTAGTCATTGCTCAGCATCCCATCAATGGCAATTTAATATTTCCAATGTAGTTGTTACAAATACACATAGAAATAACACATAAGTGGCTTCATTTTCTGCTGCCTGGTGCCATTTATTTTTCCTACACAAGAGAAAGTGCAAGTGGATGTGAGACTTTACCACATCACTGTGTGAGTGTTCGAGATCTAATTTGAGATCTAATTGCTCCTCACACAATACAATTATATGCTCACTGTCTTTAATAGAATGCCCAGAGAGGCTGTGGCTGCCCCTGGATCCCTGGAAGTGTCCAAGGTGAGGCTGGACAGGGCTTGGAGCACTCTGGGATAGTGGAAAGTGTTCCTGCCCATGGCAGGGGGTGGAAAAAGATGAGCTTTAAATCCCCTCCAAACCCAAACCATTCCATGAATATGAAATATAAATCCCTCATATACAGGTCAGAAAAACCTGAAATGCAGAATATCACTTTGAGAAGCTGGAGGGATAAACCCCCCCCCAAGCCTGGTACTAAACTAAGCTGCTCTTTTTTAGCAGCTTAGGAAAAGAGAGGCCCAGGGAGAAAAAGCAAAGCACTGAGAGTGACCCAGCCCTGGCTGGAGGTTGTGAGCAGGGAGAACTGGCATGGAGATGTGTAGGAGAAAATCTTGGAGAGGACTGCAGTGGTCAGGGTGCAGGCACTGAGAAGGGATTAAAAAAAAGGTGACTCAATGAGTCAGTTTGGAGGCAAGCTTTGCTCTAGCTCAGAAAAAGAACTAAACACAGTTCTGGCAGTTCAGTCAATATCAATATATCAGTGTTTTGGGAAGGGCAAATGGAAACTGAGGAATGAGGAGCAGTGCAGAGGGAGCTCCAGGGACTCAGGCTGGAGGCAGGGAGGTGTTCAGGATGCCTGGTGAGTTCAGGTGAGCAGCTGCACCCCAGAACTGTTTGCAGTAATCCTCCCTCCTGGAAATGTTCCTGCAGGAGTGTGGATGTAACACAGAACTCCACTGGACAGTCACAGTCATGGTAAAAAATGTCAGGTGAAAAACCCAGACAAAAGTGGTTTTAAGCCTGAATGTGATGCCTCTGTGAATGTCTTTAGCAGAAGAAAAGCTGAATTTGATGTGAAAAGTGTATTTTTCTGTCCTTCTCCCTTCTCTTTCCTGGTGCAAGCTCAGCATGATTGATTTGATGTTAAATGTACTCTCCAATCTGTGTCTGTGGAGCAGGATAGCCACGGGGTCCTGTCATCCAATCTGAGCAGTTTCACTCATGTAAATATATAAGTCTCTGTTTGGAATTTCCCAAATTTGAATTTCCTTATTCCTAAACAAGATTTCCTTTTCCACTGTGTCATCTTTGTCTCCTTAGAGGAAGAATGTTTATTTTCAGAAGAGGAACAAAAAGGAAATCATGAGGGGAAACCCATTCTGTGGTCAGTGGCCTCCACAATTTTTTTCTTCTCTGAAATCTGTTGATATTTGCTTTAGGTGTATATAGTGGGGTTTGACCTTGCAGATGTGCTACATGTCTTAAATCTCATAAAAATGAATAAAAAACAGATGATCACCCTGCTTGCCTTATGCTTGTTCCATGTTTATTTATTTCTATTTCCATCTCCTGTCTTTGTCACTCACTCTCATCCACCTTGTTTATAAATCCTGATGCTACATTGTGGTTTGTTTTTTGCCTCTCCACACCCACTCCCCCCCATTATAGCAAAGAAAATTGGTGAAGCCTGGTCTTATGTTCTACTTTCTTAAGGAAAGAGAATTAGGAAAGAGGAATTGCATGGTTAAAGCAGCAAAAGGGGAGAGGAAGGGAAACAATAATGGGACAGGCTTTATTCCAAAAGTAAAAAGTTGACTTAGCCAGACCTATCTACTGTAGACTTTAAAGAATTTAAACTCACAGAGCTGGCCCCTGGTTAAAGAAGCTTTGACTCACTGCTAAAAATGTACAAACATTCAGATAAGATAAGAACCCTGAGCTTTTCCTTCATGCTCCTGAGGAATGATGTTGCACCAGAGCGAGAAGTGCTGTGAGCAAACATCCTCCTGATGGCACCATTTTATTCTGAGCTTTCATTTGTCCCACTGCTCCCTGTCTTCAGATCTCCTGGGCTCCTTCCTTCCCGCTGGCCAGGACTTCAGGGATGCACTTGAGAGAGGATGAAGAGCAGTTGGAGGAACCCTGGAAGAGGAAAACAAGAATGATCAAAGGTTTAAAAACAACCGTGACCTTTTGTGTTTGAATGGGCTTTGTGAAATGTGGAGAGGAGCAAGGAGAGACACATAATGTTCTTAAAATACTTAAAAGTTAGAGGCAAGATGTGAAAATGCTCCCCAAGTGCAGTGTAAATAAGAATAGCAGTGAAAGTTTGAAATCATAGCAAAGGAAATGTTGTTACAGAATGTTCTGAGGCACTGAACTGCCATGGGCTGCGTGGTGCCATTGCTGTCATTGCAGAGTTTTCAGTACAGGACTCCAACACTTTTGGAAATAAAGTTAATTAACTCCAGTACCAAATCTTGAGGGGAGAAAATCTGACCCTTTCAAATCAGTGGGATATTATGAGGAACATCCTTATGTGGTTTTCCTTGTCAGTCTCCCCATGCTGAGCAGAAGAATTTACTATAATAAAAACATTTGAATGGCAAAAAGCCCTTTAAAATATTGTCATATATGATCCCATGTTTTACAGAGATGATGTTCTGCGTGTTCTTCAGCTTTTGGTGAAAATTATGGGTTTGGTTTTTTTTCTTTTCTCCCTGAAATAGATGTTGGGTTCATATCCCAATGGGAAGCACATGAGTGTTTTCTTTCCAGTTGTCTTCATTCTAAGAACAGCACTGGAATCTAAACAAGTCCTGTGTGTTCTTTCATGCTGGTGCATAAAAATCAATTTATTTAGACTGAAGAGACACAAAGCAGAGCTTTCTCTGATATACTGGTCACCTTCACACAGCAAACCCAGCCTTGGGCCTAAGGGGCCTTGGGTTATGGATGCTGCTCCAAAGGTCAAGGTCTGGACCTTGCAGGATGAGCTGAGACAGTTCCACCAAATATCCCACGGCTTGGGATGATCTGAAGCTGTCAGGGACCAAGAGAAAAGGAAAAAAATCTATTTTTCTTTTCCTCCAAACGTACCTGGCTATTGGCCAAACCCACCAGAGCAGAGCTCCACCTTCCCTCAGTGTTTAATGCTCTCTCTGATGCAGGTGCTGTTGGTGAGTCCTTGTCTTTAAGCCAGTTTTGGGTACAAACCAAGCCCCAGTTTTGGTTTTGGGACCAGTGTGTTGTTTGTGCTTGCAAGAAGGAATTTTCTTCCATCCAGGATAAAGTTGGTGAGCAGTTGGCAGGATCTGTGACAGCTTCTGTCTGCTCCCATAGATCTGGAAAAGCCAAAATACATTTTATTTTTATATATATATATTT
>WEIU01051963.1:1314530-1342885 GCA_013389925.1 Aegithalos caudatus
AAGTCTCCAGCAATTTTAAACGGCAAATTAAATTGTCCTAATTCAGGAAAAAGAGACTTTCACTGTAGTGCCCACGTTTCTGAAAGCAATAATATGTACCAGATTGGCATTTTGGGGATTTCGTTTATCATTAAAAACAAAATAAGGTTTATAAAGGAGATTCAGCAAAACAAAACCTAAAATCACTTTGGATATTTTTAGTATAATGAGATCCATGCTTCTTACAAAAGGCTCCTTGGGCTCCCAGTGGGGAGGATGTTTATAGTTCTGGACCTTCACGGCTTTAACTTGATTATTTACAGGCAACCTCATCTGCCTACTTACATAAGAGCTCAGCATTTGTGTAATCACCAGTGTGAGATGAAAAGTCACATGATTTGGGGTTGGTTTCTGCCCAGTGGGTTCTGGTTTCTTGCTGGGTTTCCACTCTCGTGTCTGCACCCTCGAGGAGAGGGAGTTGGATAATTTGAAGCAGCGTTTCATCCTGGGCTTTTTCCTGCTTTTGTTATGGCTTCCCAAAACTCCCAGACTGCTGGGAAAAGAGCTTCCAGGATGAGTTATCTGGATTCATTACACACTTCTGCACAGGGCTGCTCTGCATTAAAGGGTCAGCAGGAGGTTTTGCAGGGAGCTGTTTGCTCTCGTGCATGGACAGCTTCCCACAGATCCATTTGCAGAGCTTTGGGTTGCAATGAGGATGTAACCAGGGGTGTAACCTGTTTTTTGTGTGTTCTGTTATCATCTGCTGAAACCAGGTGGGGAGGTGTTAATGGGCAGCTGTTACAGCAGCTGGGGCAGTGTCTCTTTATCCTTGCCAGGACCCATCCTCCCTGCAGGGATATCTGCTGTTCATGGGCCATCCAGGCTCACTGCATGGCTGATTCCATCCTCCCACTGGGAGATGCTCCACCCAGGGGAGAAGCCCAGCATTCCCACCTGGATAAAAGCTGGGATTCAGAACAGCAGGGCAGCCTGTGTGCATTCCCAGAGGGAGACCAGAGCTGTGGATGCTGAAAGCTAGGTGAGAGAGAGAGATCAGGCAGCAGCAGAGAAATCAAGTCACATAACTTTCTCACTTCTTTTGGCCTGAGAAATTGTGAGGAGGAATCAAAACAGTCTTTGAAGGCGCAAAACAGTTCTTGCAGCTGTTGTTCAACTTCCTGTTTATTTGCAAGTGTGTTCTAGGGGTGTTGCTCCTGAGTGGCCAATGATGGTGAAGTTTTGAGGGTCAATCATGTCTTATTCTCATAGAACTGTCCATAAAAAGGACATTGTAAAATAAAGATTGGCTCTCTTTGCCTTCTGAGACCTGAGAGTCGTGTCATTATTACCACCATCACTGATAAAATAGTGACAAAGACCCATCTCACCACNTTTGAAGGCGCAAAACAGTTCTTGCAGCTGTTGTTCAACTTCCTGTTTATTTGCAAGTGTGTTCTAGGGGTGTTGCTCCTGAGTGGCCAATGATGGTGAAGTTTTGAGGGTCAATCATGTCTTATTCTCATAGAACTGTCCATTAAAAGGACATTGTAAAATAAAGATTGGCTCTCTTTGCCTTCTGAGACCTGAGAGTCGTGTCATTCTTACCACCATCACTGATAAAATAGTGACAAAGACCCATCTCACCAGCACTGGACCTTCTACAAAACCATCTCTGTTCCATCAGAACCACATCTGTCACTCCAGGAGGACTCATTTGGACTGCTCCCAACACCCTGACCAACAGGTGTCAGGTTGTATTCTGAGTCTGTCAGTATTTCTAGAATTTTTTTGTTTGCTTGGGTTTGTTTTTTTTTGTACTACTACATTTGTATTTTTAATATTCTTAGTAAAGAACTGTTATTCATATTCCCATATCATTGCTTGAAAGCTCCCTTAATTGCAAAGTTATAATAATTCAGAGGGAGAATGTTTACCTTCTCCATTCCAAGAGAAGCTCCAGCTTTCCCTGGCAGATACCTGTCTTTCCAAATCAAGACAAGAGTCCAGATCCTAATGAGCCCCAGGGCTTTGGAGAGCTCTCAGGACAACGTGGATACAGCTCCGAGGATGGGAAGGATGGATGATCAGAAGCTGCATTTGCAATCACACATATATCTGCACAGCAGAAAAGGGATCTCCTGAGGGAAACAAATGTGAATGATGCTCCTGAGGAATTGGGAATTCAACAGCTCCCCCCACCAGCATCAAAGAATTTTAGCTGAGTGCATGGTTAAACATTCAGACCCTGAAACATTTAATGCCCGTGTTTTGTGCCATGTTAGTTCCTACAAGCTGTTCTTCCAAACTCCAGCTCCTGGAAATAAAAGAACAGGAGAAGAACATCTAATTTGTCCTGGATAAGAAATGGTTTATTTCCTGTAATGTTCCATCTGATGACTCTTTGTAGCTGTAGTAAAAACCATTGTTTGAGAGACAAATTGAGAGTGGCAGTAAACACAAAAAGGTTAATGAAATACATGATTTCTGGCTCACTTGTTGGAGCGGGGAAAGCATGAGGGGTTCCAGTGTTTGGAATTCATAACTATTTCCATTATCTACCCTGTGCCTCCTTTTTCTTCCTTTCTTGGCTCTAAGATCCTCTTCTTTCTTTATTGTTTCTTCACCATTCTCTTTGGGTTTTTTCCAGTTCTCCCACTGCATTCCCCATGGCCTGAGAGCTCCCTTGCCCACACCCCAACTCAAATTCCAGAAACTCCACTTGGGTTTCTCTGCTCAGTCTTGCCCTTCAGTGCCCTTTCTGGCTGATCTTTGTTAGAACATATTTCAGATTGGTTTTCTCTTCAGAACTCTATGAGGAGAGCTAAATATGAATGGAAAACTGTCCTAGCCTGCCTGGGGCCTGCCAGGGGCTTCCCTGGGATGTCTGCAGGTAGAAAATGAGAGTAGAGGTGATCTCCCAGCACAGGCTTTGTCTCCTGGAAGAGGTGAATTCCCATTTGAAGAGCTGGAAATTGGTGAGCTTGGCTCTCCCTGGAGAGGCTGTGACACCTCAGCAGTGCCACTTCCCAAAAACTCATCCTTCCCTTCACTACAAGACTAAAGCTGCCAACATCTTCCATAGTTTCTGTGCCATTCTCCACGTGGCTGTTTCATTTTGTTGAGTGATGTTGATGGCTGTGTGAATGAGCAGAATGTCTATTCTTTAACCTCTGCTGTCAGCTGCTTTGGATTTTCTTTAACATAAAACAAGCAGAGAACAATGGGTTGTACTGTGGCTGATTAAATTTTCTGAGCAAAAATCTTAATGTCCCCTGTGCACTATCTTAGCCAGGGTTACCTCACTGTAACCACAAGAGAGAGCTGAATCAGCCATGGATTGAGCCACAGGTAGTGCCTGAACACAGCTGCTGGTGGGAAAGGCATTTTCCCCTCTTCTCAAGCCTTTTCCTGTAGCAGTGTCCATGGGGATGGCTGTGGGGGCAGGATTGCATTGCCAGGACACGTGTCTCACTCTCTGACAGCTTTCCATGACTTCATCACTTGTATAATAAAGTGAAAATCATGTGCTGCAGTCACTCCTTGAAGTGGGCACGACAGCCCAGCCCCTGCCCTGGGAGACAGGGCAGCACCTCTGATTTTAAAAACCATTTGGAAAAAAAAGAAAAACAAAACACAGAGGATTATTAGGCATTGTTTATGTGGAAAGAAGAGCCACTATCAAAATGAGAGGAGCAATCTATGAGTGCAAAAACTCTACATGCAAATTGCCATTTGGTGTATATGCTTGAGAGAAGCTTTATCCTTTGGTTCTTTGTCTCTAAAGTCTGAGGAATGGTATTTAATGGAGTGGGGCAGACAGGGTCAAGCCGAGACATGGATTTAATTCCTTACATCTATAAACAAAACCACATTTCATGCTGAACTCTGCATGATGAGAGGGAGGAGGTGGAGACAGGGATTTCAGCATTACCCTGTCTTTAGAGAAAAAAAGGGAAGGAAAATGTAGACAAAGGTGATGCTGCTTGCAGGCACTTCTGCCTCTGCCTGGGCACTGTAACTGATGTGTTTTGGCACTTTTGCACTTGGTTTGGAGCACCACAGTGGGGATTATCCATGGATTTGCTTCCCCTTGGACACAGCCAAATGCTCTGGAGGCACAGGATGAGAGGCAGGGTGGGAAGAGCAGCATGTGGCTGAAGGCAGTGATGACAGGGAGAGATGTTTGATCTCCAGAGAAGCTGTGACTGCCCCTGGATCCTTGGAAGTGTCCAAGGCCAGGTTGGACAGGGCTTGGAGCAACCTGGTATGGTGGAAGGTGTCCCTGGGATGATCTGAAGTCCCTTCCAGCCCAAACCATTCCATGATTCTGTGATTTGGTCAATTATGGAGCTGAAACTCAGAAAACATTTCAGATTTGTCCATCCAATTGCTCTTGACAGATGGAGTGCTGGCCTTAGGAATCAAAGGGCAAATAATCCACAGCCTCACACTGAAGAGAAGGCAAAAATTTGGGTTTTTTAAACATTTGTGGATGTGTTGGATTCTCTTTTTCATCAGTCTTGATTTCTAGAGTCCCCCATAGTGTTACCAGCCAAGGGGGGCTGAAGGAGCTGCAGTGATTTGGGGTACCTGGGACTGGATTATTTAGCAGCACCCTGCTCTACAAACCAGGTGTTTGAACAAAAAATGAACAAGTTGTGCCAAATACTCCATTAGTTCATACATCTATACTGGGAAACAAATGTGAGAGAACTCTAATTATTATTGCTGCTAATTTATAACAAACAGGGTTCTCAGATTGGGCTGGTTTATCACCTCTAATCACACCCTTGACAGCAATTTTTACCAGGCTCAGGGGCACAGAAAAGAGCCATAATTTGAATGTGGAATGGTCTGTACTGATAGTTACTCCACACCTATGCAATTTTCATCTAACCCTTGACTGAACTCTGAACACAACCCCGTTTCTTGTCACCCTTTGGGCACTTTGAAGGGCTCCCTGAAAACTGTGGAGTCCAATCCACCTCAGGATTTCCTCAGAGCAGGGAGCTTTCCATCCTGCAGCTTGCTTGGCTGCTCTGTTCTCTCCAGATATATTTCAGCTGCTTCCCACTTCTTAGCTGATGCAGGCTTTTGATAATTTCAGAGTTAGGTGAAAGAAGCCAGAAAATCCTTATTCCTCCCCTTCCTCACACACAGAGGACTGACAGGAAAATAAGCACTAATATGTCATCTTTAAAAGAAGAAGGGGACATGCTTTCCTTATGAAGCAGTGGAAACAGTGACATCATGTTTGGAACAGCTTTTTTTCCCCTTTTCCCTTCTAATTACACTGAGTTTTTTAAAGCCAGGGAATCAAATCTTCCCCTCTGGAGTGGGGGAAGGTTCCCCATAGGCTGCTGGTTGTCTGGGTTTGGTATGAATCACTCTGCCCCTTCTGCAGTTCATTGACAAATTACCAGAACCAGGAGCTGGGAACAGGGGCAGCAAAAGGAAAGAGCAGAAATTAAGTCAATTGGTGAAAGAACACGAGGAGGAAATATTATTTATGGAAAATTCACTGACTGGTTCCTTATTTCTGTGTTATGTTCTCTTTTTTTCCACTTTAAAGGAAATGGCCCCTATAGCAGGAGTGACTCACTGGTGGAGGTTGCCAGGGAGGTGTGTTGGCCAGTTTCTCATTTCATTAACATTTTATCACAGCATGGTGCAAGTGCACGTGCCAGATAAGGCCACGGATGCACAGACAGAGAAAGGAAACAGCAAGGGGTTGAAAAAACTTTTTTTTTTTTTTTGGTCAAGCACCAGTCTTGTGTGTCTGCAACAGGAATTGCTCTTTGATGGCTGCTTGAGCTGACCTGAAATAGCACTGAGGGGTTTGTCCTGACTTCCACAGGGTTTGGAGTTCTGTATCCTGGCAGAGCAGAGGAAACTCCACCAGGCACAGTGACAGGCCAGGTACAGCACTGGAGCTTTCTGTGCTGAAGGTTTTTCTTGCTGTGACATAGTTTGGTTGTGCTGGCACCTTTTCCTCATGTCTGCAGAGCTCCTTCCACATCCCCAGAGGGATCTCAGGTCCCAACTCTTCCCTGGGGAGAGTTTAGCTTTGTGCTAATAGAGATAAGGGATGAAGAGAAGCATGTGATGTGAGAAATCCTCTTTCTAATGTCCCTTATTTCCCTTGTCTCTTTGTTTCCACTTGACACAAAATGACAGTGAAATACAGAAAAAAAACCAGTTACAAGGATCAAGGTCTGCTGTCTGATCATTCAGTCTATGAGGGAAGCAAAGGCTGCAAAATGGGTCTGATCTCAGCAGGGAAAGAAAATAAGAAAGGGCTTTAAATCCAGATGATTTTGCAAGTAGTACTTGAATTTCCCCCATTCTGAAATACTTGTGGATAAAAGGTTTTAGACTCAGCAGTAACAAGGCTAGGAGGATTGGTGCTGGAGATGTGATTTGACACAATCCCAGCCAAATCAACCCCAATAAAACCTTCCAGCAGAGCTGCTCTGCAAGAGGAGCTGCTGCTGACCCCTCAGTGGCAGACCTGAAAAGGTCTCAGTGCTGTTGGTGCAAATCTACAGCTCAATTAAAGGAGGTGCAGGGAAAGAGGAGGCCAAGCAAGCAAGGACTGCTCATTCAGTCTCTTTTGGGATCTCTTTGGGAGCACTTCATGAAGCTCTGAGATAAACCTGCCCTGCACAGACCTGGCTGTAGCAGGGTGGGCCTGAGCTGGGGCTGGAGCTGAGTGCTGCTTCCTGGTGCTCCCCGTCCAGCAGGGCAAACACAGCCTCTGCATCTTTGGATGCAGAGTTGGACTGCTCTGCATCCAAACAGAGGCATCCCAGGAGTGGTTTGGGATTTATTTGTAGTGGTTTGCTTTCTGAAGAAGGCAGAGCTACTCAGGACCCTCAGTGCTTGTTTTGATGATGATCTCAGGCACACAAGGGAAAATCAACACAAAAGTTCACAGCTTGCCACCTCTCAGATGTGGGAGAAACTCTGGAGTGGATCAGGGAAGTGATGAGACTTCAAGTGAAAGTGAAATGCTCTTAATCCCAGATAATTTAATTTCTTTGCTTTAGAGAACACACGACCTTGAACACGTCTGCAAAGAAGGTACAAAATGTTTCTCTCGCTGCTTTAGCCTTAATATGATTTACACCATAATCAGAAAGGAGTAGAGCACGTAAGGCCACAATTGCAACTAAATATCCTACAGAAAAACAGCCTTAATTAACTCTCTCAGCATGGCCTAGTCCCATTAGCATTAGTTTATGGCTCAGATATTGCACACGTGTCAGAATGCTGCAAAAGCCCCTTGGTTTAGACAAAACAACAGGAGACATGTAAGCAGTACACAGCTCTAATCCCTGCATCCACTCCATCCAAAGTTTGGGCTTGTTTTTCTTTCAGTTGATGAAATGGAAATTCAAATGTTGCTTTGACAGTGCCATAGGAAAGTCTAAACGAGGGGCTGTAAATAGAGTTTGAGCTGACATTTCAGGTTGGAAGTTAGGGGAAGGAATGAAGCCAGCATGAATACTCACTTGAATCTTGAGGGAAAACTTAACATTTAAGAGACTTTTTTTTTTCTCCCTACTGATATTGTAATTTGTAAAGCCACATCTGAAGGCCATTTGTTTTGGCACTCAAGATATCAATTCAAAACACAATCTTATTTAACAGAAAGCTTCTTGTCACCCTCTTTTCTTACCCCATCTCCCCATTCCCTCCTTTAAATTCTTTGCAGTGATTCCTGAAACAGGTTGGAAATGAAGCTGTTTACCAGCCTGGAAAGATGAAAAGGTTTGGTCACAAAGCTCAACTTGCCGAGCTTGGTGTGTGCAGTTGGGAGCACTCCACATCCCTGCTTTGTGTGCTGGCCTGGAGTTTTTAATTAAATCTGATCCAGTGGCCATGGCAGCAGCCCTGCTGAGCCAGGCAGGATCCAACATCCAGAGGCAGCTGCTCTGCTGTCCAGGGCAGCACCCTGAACAGGCTCTGCAGGGATGGTTTTGATGAGCACCTGCAAAGCAAAGCACCCTGAGGTGACAGGGACACAGGGTATGTGTCAGAAAACTCCCCAGGACTGGAAACTCGCTGGAAATTGGGAGAGCTGCCCATGGATCTCTTCCTGTGCATTCCCTTTCACTTTAGTGTTACAAACAATCATTAATGCTTTTAGTGTTGTGGTAGTTCTGGGAGATGTTATCCTCATTTTGTGCATGAGGTCTTGGATGATCCATCTGTCCTGAGAGGTTTATGCTGGGAAACATTTGATCAGGCAAAGAGGAGCCTCTGGGAAGTTACTTAAGCTGGCAGCCCCATGAAAGGCTGTGTTTGTAGGAAATCATCCTGATTTTCTGCTCTTTGTGCTCCTGAAGCCTTGCCTGGGAGCCCCGGGGGGATCCCAGCTCCGTGCCCCCTCTGGGTCCTGCTTGTCTGCTCTGCTCCTGCTCAGCTCTTTTTTCCTCCTTCAGTTCCTGTGGTAACGAGCCCATCTTCAGTGGAAAGAGAAATCTGCATCCAAAGCAGCCTGGGCAGCAGGGGAGGGGGATTCTGCCCCTGTGCCCTGTGCTCAGGTGAGAGCCCACCTGCAGAGCTGCCCCAGCCCTGGGCCCAGCACAGGAGGGACCTGGAGCTGCTGGAGAGATCCAGAGGAGGCAGCAGGGGGATCAGAGGGATGGAGCAGCTCTGCTGGGAGGAAAGGCTGGGAGAGCTGGGAGTGTTCACCTGGAGAGGAGAAGCTTTGGGGGGAGCTCAGGGTGGCCTTGCAGGGCCTGAAGGAACTGCAGGAAAGAGGGAGAGAGAAGATTTAGAAGGGCCTGGGGTGCCAGGACACAGGGAGAATGGCAGCAAGCTGTCAGAGAGTAGTTTTAGATTGAATATTGGGAAGGAATTCCTGGCTGCTAGGGTGGGCAGGCCCTGGCACAGGGTGCCCAGAGCAGCTGTGGCTGCCCCTGGATCCCTGGCAGTGCCCAAGGCCAGGTTGGACATTGGGGCTTGGAGCATCCTGGGACAGTGGGAGGTGTCCCTGCCATGGCAGGGGTGGGATGAAATGATTTTTAAAATTCCTTCCAGCCCAAACTATTCTATGATTTTAAGAAGCTGTGATAGCAACAGCCACAACTTCCTATCTGCAGCCCCAGGTGTATTTTCAGAACTGAAATCTCTTTCACTGTGAGTTTTCTTTACACTTTGAGCCCTTTTCAGACTCTGCAGACACACCACCTAGGACAACCTGTGCTTCTTTTCAGAGCAGCACCTTGAGCAGCCTCTGAAGGTGCTCATTGTCCCCTGGGTGGCAACACCTTCAAGTCCCAAAGGATTTGTTAACTTCCTAAACAACGACCGAAGTCTTGTCCTCATTAATTTAACGTTGCTCTGACATATCCTCTCCAGGGGAATACACTTGTCTGTCCGAGCTGGAAAGGAAGAGGATGATTTACATCAGGCTCTAGGACCCATCATTCATTCTGCTGCCAGTTCACCCTTTCTGTTGGTGATTGCAAATACATTTGACTTGCAAGCAAATCTCCAATGAAAAGGCAATGTTAAATATTCAATTGACATGGATGGATTTCAAGCACTTTCACCTCATTTTAACTTTTAAAACACAGATAGTATGTCAGGAGCTCCTGAAGTTAGAGGAGCTGGTCTCATTTAGGCTTGAGAGCACTCAAGTCACATTCTCTGCTGGTTAAAGCCCTCCATAAAGTTGATGTGAAATGTTTCCTTACAGGTTTTCCCCCCTCAGCTGCCTCCTTCTCATGCTATTTCTTATCCAACGCTTTATCGACTATTTTTCTCTTTTGACTCTTTTCCCAGTAAGTTCAAAGCAGCCTTCATTCCCAAGCCTTCATTCCAGTTACCATGACTTTTGGCCTTGCAACTCGAGGCTTTTTAGCCTTCATAAAACACTTGACATTTTTAATCAATGGAAACCAGGACAATGAAAACATCAACAAATTGATGGGGCTTCAAAAGAGTGCTGAGGCACAATACAAAGTCTGTCTGCTTTTTGGAACACCTACCTTTATTCCAGGTGATTCTAGATTCTAAAACTACAAACAGTTCTTTCTCAGGATGTTGTTATTCCATGGACTGATGCTCTCCACGACTGCTCCCTCTGAATTTTAATGATGTGCTGTTTGTGAGTCTTTCAGAATCAGAGAGTTCAGCGCTCTCCTGGCAGCTCATCCATCATAGATCTGTGGATTCACTGATCTCCCAGCTCATTCCAGCAAACAAATATGTTACTGCATCTTTCATGAGAGAGAAACACGCTGAGCACTCTCAGCCCTGTGCAGAGTTCTTTCAATTCTGCCTTAAGTATCCCAGTTTAAAGTAAAACATGTCCCACTGGGATAGCTTTTTGAAGGTGAGTGAGATTACTTCTCTGCACTGCTGGGATGTGTTTCTGACATCCTGGAAAACAGAAGTTTCTTTCCCAAACTCCATGGATTGTTTTGATAAAGGATTAACCTGCCCTGGTTTTGACTTTTGCTGGATAAATGTGGATGTTGATGTCATTGGGAATTTACACACCTCTAGTCACCTTAAATGTCCCTCAGTGCTCCAGGCTGTGCCCCAGCATGGATCTGTGTGGGCACCAGTAACAATTCACCCCCACAGAACAGACCAGCCAGGAGCAGAATAATCCACAATTATCTTCCTTTTGCCCCATAAAAACAAAACAAAACAAAATAACAAATCAAATAAAAATACAAAACCAAAAGTCCACAAAAACAAACCAAAAACAGAAAAACCCCCCAAACATTCTGGTGTTAATCCACATGCCTGGCTCCATGTCTGGGTGACAGCCCAGACATTCCTGATCTGGGGAGACCCTGAGGGTTTCCCACCTTCAGGGCTGGAGTGTGGGTGTTATCCATGGGCTGCTGAGTGGGATCCTGCAGGATCTGAGTCACTGTCTGCAGGCAATCCTGGAGGGAGGAACGGGATCCTGCTGCCTCCTGCCTTTCTGGGAGTCCTTGAAGCACACTCAGATGTCCCCCAGGGAAGATCTTCTTTGCTACTAAAATAAACAGATGTCCTGGTGGTTTCTGATATCATAAGTATCCTTTCCTGTGAACTCATTCTACTATAAATAGTAGGTTCATGTCTATTCAAAGAGCTCTTTTATTCCCCCCTCCTCCTTCCATCCCACATCCTTGCTGGTTCCTGGGATCTCTTACACGTGTAAAGGACACCACTTTCCCTGTGCTTATGTCAGCACATGGAGCTGCTCCTAATGGGATTTCAGGGCCATCATGTGAAGCTGGGATGTGCCTGCTCAGGGCTGTCGTGTGTCTCTGTTAAGAGCTCTGCTGACAGGAGGAAGAAATTAGGGATGGAGTGAGAACAATCACCCTGCTCTCTTTAAATCACAACTGAAAATTCCCTTTCCCGTTCCCCTTCCCCTTCCTCTTCCCCTTCCCCTTCCCTGTATTCAGTGTGGGAAAGATGCTTTGTACTGTACAGTAAAACAACATTTACTGCTCAGGGTTCTGCTAAATTCTTTCTCTCTTCTGTAGTTTCTGAAAACTTTCTCTTGTGTACTTTACTGTGACCTCTCTCTACTGAGTCACCTTATTCCCAGCTCTCTCCAGCCATATTTTTCCCTGGACTGTTCTGCTTTCCAGCACATGCTTCCAGGCACCATTTTCTGGAGCTGACCAGCCCTGATCTCTGCTCCCAGCCCACCCACTGACAAATGGAGCTGCCTCTGGGAGTACCTGCTGCCCTCTCCTTGCAGACAGACAGTGCCCTGGGGAGCAGCAGAGATCCTCTCAGAATGCTGGGAGGAATATCAAATCCTCATGTTCTCTGCTAGGAAATAGCCTCCTACTAGAAGGAGAAATAAACACTTCTCTTACAGGCAATGTGTTCATTATTTGTGCCTTCTAGGGGTTCATTCTCCTGGTACTGGCCTTTGGGACACATAAATCATTCATTTAACTTGATGTGTGTATTTTCTTGTCTTCTATTTTCAGGGCAGTGAACGTGCTGGCATTTATCCAGTCAGCCTCCCCACAGCAGTGCAGTTATTTGGTTTGTGCTCTCTTGAATGCAGCATCTGTACATTTGGTCACATATTAGATTATGGTAATGGTGAAATAATTCCTTTAACCTCCTTTGAGTCGGGACTCAGAAGAATAGTCTGAGTTATCTGCTTCATGGGTGGTACTCCAGGCAGTTAATTAACCCAAGTACAAACTATGTTATTTACCTTGACTGTCTCTTTGTGTTTGCCAATAACATTTAATGATTCAAATTGAATTGGCCAGAGAAACGGAAGAATGTTCTCAGTGGTGTGTTTTCCTCTAATGAGACATTCCAGGTTTGTACCTCCATAGAAAATCCTGTTCCAGTCCTAAACCTGATAATCCTGACCATAGCATTGAGACTACAGCTAATAAGTTGGAACAGATAGTAAAGATGTGGTACCACACTTGACAGCTGCTCCATTCTGACCAGATGGAAGCAGGAATGGAGCATCCCTGGATTTCAGCAGAAGGAACCAAAGCTGTGTGAGGTCAGGGCCATATCCAGGTCACACTCCCTCACAAGTTCATACAGGGAAGCAGCAGCAGCCTGAAAGGTTAAGATATAATTCCCTGTCTCAGTGAAAATCATGAAAGTAAATCAAGCCTTGATTTAGCAAAATCATGTGATTTTCTTCTCACATTTTAGCTTGTATCAGCATTAGGGAAAGGAGTAGCTCTGTGAAAAAAACAGTGGCTGTTTCTTATAATGAAGTGCCAAATAAGTGTTTGGGAAAGAGCCTTTCTTATATGGTAATAAAGTGGAGATCTACTGATGTAATGGGAACTGAACTGAACTGGAACTCTGATCTGTAAGTATCAAAGTTTCCTTTTAAATCCAGCTTGTGAAAGAGTGGTTCCCATGACCCTCAATAAAATTTAACTCTTCAGACAAAAAAAGCTGGAGGAGGCAGATTTCTTCCTGCATGAGTTGATTCTCTAAATCCAAGCTGCAAGGTGTCTGCTTCTGATTGTTTATCCTCAGGGTGGGGCTGCAAATAGTCCTGCCCTAAAAATGTCCCTTGATCTGTGCAGCTTAGGAGGCCTCATCCTTCTGACAAGTTTGCTTCACATCATTAGAAAAAGCAACTTTGCCAGCACAGCTCTCAGAAGTTCCAGTGGTCAGTAAGGCTGCCTTAGTGGGGAAAATGAAAAGGTCAAACTCCATTTCCTTTAATCCCTAAGACTGAACTTCTTAGAAATGAGTAGGAAATGGTCGATGTCATCAGAACAAAGAGCAGCTGAAGTGGATGGGAGCTGCACTGCCACCCAGGAGCACAGCTGGATTCATGGTTCAGTGACTCCTTGTGCAACCCTGGCTGAGCAGGTTCTTAACACAAATAGCCTCTGTGACTATTATCATTATTATTATTGTTATTGTTATTGTTATTGTTATTGTTATTGTTATTGTTATCACTCGATTTGTCCAGGTTGGAGAAGAGGAGGTGGAGGGCAGAGCTCCCCGGGGGCTGCAGCTCCTCCTGAGGGGCAGCTCCCAGCTCTGCTCTGGGCAGGGACAGGAGCCAGGGAAGGGCTGGAGCTGGGCCAGGGCAGGCTCAGGCTGGAGCTCAGGGCAAGGTTCTTCCCCCAGAGGTGCTGGCACTGCCCAGGCTCCCCAGGGAATGGGCACGGCCCCGAGGCTGCCAGAGCTCCAGGAGCCTTTGGACAGCGCTGCCAGGGATGCCCAGGCTGGGATTGTTGGGGCTCTGGGCAGGGACAGGGGTTGGTTTTGATGTTCCTGGGGGTCCCCCCATCTCAGGATATTCTGTGGCTCTGAATTCTTTCAACATTCAAGTTTCTCCCTGACAAGAGTTCTTTGGGAAGGGAAATGTGGTATTTTTGGGGTAGACGGACCATCTTTTACTCCTGAGGCAAATTATGACGTAAAATAACAGTTATTTATTCAAGATGACAACAAAAAGCAGTGA
Organism: Aegithalos caudatus; assembly: GCA_013389925.1. Lineage (NCBI taxonomy): Eukaryota > Metazoa > Chordata > Aves > Passeriformes > Aegithalidae > Aegithalos > Aegithalos caudatus. The sequence goes on from WEIU01051963.1 coordinate 1,328,455, forward strand.
AGTTCATTGCAGACAGGAACAATTTTGCTGTAACAGTGGCAGCAGTCCCCTCAGTGACTGGCACTGTGCCAGTTTGGCCACAGGCACAGAGCAGTGCTTGCCTGTAGAGCCCAGCGAGATCCGCCCGGCCCCGCTCCTGAGGAACCTTCCAGAAACCTCGTGTTGGAGTTGATGTGTTGAGCATGGCCCCAAAGCCAAGGGATCTCTACAACTGCTGACTTCATTTTTGGCACCCTCGTGGTGTCTGATTGCATGGAGCAGTCTCCCAGGAGCAGCAAAGTGGGTGCCTCAGCTCCAGCTCCTTCCATCCAGGAGGCACCGTCTCCTCTTCGCTGTCACTTGCACTGCCTCAGTCCCTCATGAGCTCAAAAAGAGGGGAGAAATAAAGGCAGACAGAGCAAAGGGAGAAAGTCCTTTTCAATTTAGAAACCAGCTGGGTACAACCAATTCTACCAGAAGATCCAAATAAGCTCCAGGAGAAGGGAATCATCACCCTGACACAAACGATTGGGTATCCATTTGGAACGTGTCACTTTGGCTTTGGGATCTCTCTGCTCTCCGAGCCTGCCAAGGCCAGGAGTGAAAGGACAGCCTGGGAAAAGGATTGAGTTTCTCTGCTCACAGCATTTCAGAAATAATGGGCTGTGAGTGGTGCAGAAGGTTTGACCAGCCCTGTAGATCATCTGTTGTCTGATGTGGAGTCTTTGTGTGCACAAGGTCAAATTAACACAGAGCCAAATGTTGAAAGGTGCTGAATGGGCCTTCATGTCCCCCCAAAAATGGCTTAACTGGGGAAATTAGATTTTCTTTTGGGGGCACTTGAAGTCTGGCTGGGACTTGAGTCTTAATAACACAACTGGCCTGTGGCAGAACTGCTTACAAACTATTGTGTGTTATCAGGTACTGAAGAATAAATTTTCATGGAGTTTGTGGACAGGAAAAATCAGCTTTTAAAATACAAAAAGACAGCCCTCCCCCCAAATTTTAAAAGTTCAAGTACAGTGCTTCCCTATAGGTTTTATAATCCTCTTTTCTTGGTTTTGAAACACATTAAATGAATCCAGCACAACGCCTGACATGTGAACAAAACTGATTGACCTAACACAGTGGGGCTTTTCAGACTACAAGTTCCAAAAATTAATTAGGATTTGTACTTTTCTTTCTAATTTTCAATAGGAAGAGCATGAAATTCATTAAATGTTTTGAATGAGCAGCAAGAAGGGATCAGGGCAGAAAGACCCAATTTCTCATTCATTTCTGGAAAGGGAAAAATAATCAGACAGGTCTTCTCCAGCAGCAAAGCTCATTGAGGAGAATTCAAATTCATAGTGCAGTTTGCCTGATTTTAGTAATGCTGAGAAAAGTGTGCACATGATTTTGAGGGAGAATGCTGAAGTGATCTTGCCTAAAAATAATTTTAAAATAAATTTCAGCTTTTAGCCAGTTCAGTGTGGTTTCAGAAGATATTGCACAGTCACACAGGGAATGGGAATGGGAGTGGAAATGGGAATGGGAATAGGGGCAGCAGCAGGGAGCAGGCTGAGTGAACACAAGACTTTCCTAAATTGTCCAGAAAAAACCCACATTGTCTGACAACATTGGAAAGGTCTCATTCTTATGCAACCTTGAGCAAGTGTTTTCCCAGAAACACGTCACAACACAGTGACTGCCATGGTGATATCTTCATTTTCCTTATCCTGGAAAGTCACCAAAGCCACCTTTGGTGATGCATTGAGTCTGCATGGTCACCATGGGCTGGGGGTGACCCTGTCCCCACTTCTGAGCCCAGTGCTGCCCTGCTCCTTGGACCTGCTCCTGCCACAGCCTCACACCCCACCCACCACGATGGATTCGTGGTGCTGGGGACTCCTGCTAGAACCTGGAGATTTCCACAAACAGGATGGGACCACTGGAGATGTTCCTGCAGCCTTTATTGCAACATCAGCCTCAGAACAGGGTTTGAGACAACTGAAAGGTGGCAACAGCTCAGGTCTGCTACCAGCAGCTGGTGATTTCTTTGTTACAGGGCACTTTAAAAACTTTCTAGCCAGTAGCAAATTGCTAAAGCTTACAGACAATTGTTCTAGCCAGTCACTGAAAGCACAGGTACACCTGCTTCAAACAATGCTTGCTTGTATGCTCTCTATTAACAATACTCTTATTAAGTTTAAAACCTTCTGCTATCCTGCTGGGCATAATTTTCTGCAATCCTAAAGTCTATCCTAGAACTCAAACTATTGTTTTATGTCCTTACTTGCTGTACTATTGTAACTTTTTCCTTTTTCCTTTAGTTGCAGCTAATTCTAAATTCTTCTGCTCTTTCTGTTTCTGGGGCCTGTTTTCACAACTTTCTGAAAGCCTCATTACCTTTAGTATTTCCCACACCTGGCCTGTCCTGCTCCCCTTGCTTAGGGATGGGGAGGTTCCTGCTGCCTATCCCTGACACTCCAGAGAGGGCTACAAAACCCTGGATACCTGTGCCAGTGTGTCCATGACCCTGTGGAAAGGTTTGCTGGCCACCAAAAAGGCCACCAAAGCATTGTTGGCTCATTTCAGTGTCAATGTTTTGTCTGCCTGTAATAAATTTCCTGAGAATGTGCCTTATTTTGTTAATTCTTCTCCTTTAACATGTTTATAGAGCTCTGTAGTTGGACAAAGGAGCAGGGAACCAGCTTTGATATCCCAGGTGATCCTTCCTGGCTGGATGCTGGTAAAATGTACATGCAGAGAATGGAGATGTACTGGAGGCAAATTCTGAATTACCTGGAATATTCCAAAGAAAAGCCCAGTGAAATGAGGGCACTGACTATATTGAGAAGTACCCCTTTAAAAGTGTGTGCTTGATAAATTCTTCCTGGTGAGATTATGGGGGTTTTGGGAATAACTCTGGCTTGCTTAGAAAGCAAAAGCTCTGGAGAGGGGCTTGGCAGGAGCTGGTTTTGCTGTTAGCCTTATTCAGGTTGCTAAGCTGATTAAAGGAGGCTTTGGGTAAGGTGTGTCATGTCTCAGCACGGGGGATGAAGTGTTTCATGGCTTTTGGGAGCCAGAGCAGACTTAGTGACATCAAAACCACTCCAATTTCACTTGAAAGCAGCTCACCTCTGCCTCCTGCTCCTGCTCCCTGCCAGCTCTGTCCTCCAAAGCCATTTCTGTCCCTTGGTGCTGTGCTCCAAGTTCCAGCACAGACTGGGAATGCAGAATTAAGGGCTGCTGCTCTGTGTTTTACTGCATGGAAAGGCTTTGATGCTTCACAACTAAGGAAGGGGGGAAAAAAGCTCTGAGTAAAGAGTTATCCCCTCCCACAAGCCAGGAAACATTGGGGACAGGCTGGGCTTCACATCTCATTCCCCTCAATATAAAGAAGGTCTTTTCTGGGGAAAATGAGCTGTTATTCTTTATTAAAAAAAAAATAAAATCTTTATTATTTCTTCTTAACCTAAAGTGTCCTCAGATTGGACATTGCAATAGAGATCTGATTTTTCTCCAGCCACAAGGCAACAGCAAACCTCACCTCCTCATTTGGGTGATCTAAGCACTGGAAATGTGACCTGCAAAGTGGAAACACCTTCAAGCAGAAGGAAAGTGAAAATTCCTTGCCTCTCCACTGTGGAGCAGCCTCGTGTTTCAGGCACTGCCCTAAGGAGGGGCAGCTCTGGTGTTCAGACTGCTCAAGTGAAATGAAAAATAAAGATAAATGAAATTTGGGAATAAAAGTGAGATTCAAGTCACTAAGTTTTCTCCTTTCACTACAGAATATCTCAAATCTTCATTATTTAGTGTGCAGGAAGGAAGGAGACAAACAGTAGATTAGAAATGAAAAAAAACCATGGTGGTGTCTTCCCTCCAAAAAGAATTAATTACTTTAGATAAGGTGCTTGGCAGAAAGGCCATGCATGACCTAATCTAGGAAGCATGTCATTATTTAGCCACAGTTATCTCCCAAAAACTATTTTAAAATATGAACCTCCTGGTAAATTAGGAATAAAGACCAGTGCTGAAGGTCACTTAGTGACACCCTGCTGGCCTGAGGGAGAGTCACAGGATTTGCTGTGCAAGAAATCCATCTCTGCTAAGCAGATTTTTATACAGAATGGATTGTTTTTGCCAAACTGGACTGGGCTTCAGCATCATAACCAAAATAAAAAGAAAAGTCCTGCAATTACAGGCCTACACCCATTTCTGTGTGAGTATTTTGCACATAATTAATGTGCACATTTTATCTGCAAGAGAAAATAGAGTGAAACCAGCAGTTCAGAAAGGCCACCAAAGCACTGTTGGCTCGTTTCAATGTCCATGTGTTGTTTGCCTGTAATAAATTCCCTGAGAACGTGCCTTATTTTGTTAATTCTTCTCCTTTAATGTGTTTACAGAGCTCTGTAGTTAGACAAAAATATTCATAAAAGGCCAATTTGAGATATTTCTCTTTTTTTTTTTTNGCCAATTGTGATTTTTTTTTTTTTTTTTTTTTTTTTTTTTTTTTTTTTTTTTTTTTTTTTTTTTTTTCAGTGAAAAACTCAGGGTCTGTTTTTCTGCTTGTTAATCACTTATAATGAGAAGAGACTTTCCCTCAGATCCAGGAATGTCTCACTTGCCCTTTGTACTTGTGACAGAAAAGGCAGGTTCACAACTCACTGCTGGGTTTTGAGACCTGATTCTCTACTTAGGCTGACTTAAGTTAGTCATTTCACAAGGATTATTCCTGACTTATCCTGCTCTTTCTGAGGGGAGAATCAAGATGGGTGATGTTTGGTTAAGCAGAGACATGTGGAGGGGGAGAAAAAAGCAGGAAAATAGGCTTAGGGAGCCAATATTCCCTTAAATACTTGTGATCAGAGCTCAGTGCAGTCACCTCACCTGCCACTGCATCAAACCTCCCACCAGTCAGAACCAACCACCCAAAAATGAGATTATAACACTCTGCTGTTTTTTTGGTTTTTTTTTTTTTTTAAATACTTTTTATGCAAGAAATGCAAAGCTGAAGGAATTCTTTGCTGGAAGACTCCTAATCCCCGGAGCGATGTGCATTGTGTGTATTTCCCCACAATCATTTTCATATGAGTATTGGAATGCTTCATAAAATCCCTCCATTTGCCTTTTGGGGGTGTTCCAAAACTCTTCCAGAAAGTCTAAAGTTTCAGGGATTTTCTTGGGATTATTTTGACTTCAACTGGAACGTGCCTCGCTTGACTCCAGACAGAAGAGAAATAAAGTCAGCCCTTGTGGGTAAACACAGCTCTTCCCTTGGGAATTCTGTGCTGGAGGAGCCTGGGAGTGCCTGTTTGTGCACAAGAGAGGCCCCTTTGTCACTCAGGTCAGCAAATCACTATCGTGATATGGAAAAATTAATAAAGCACGAGGAAATGAGTTTGTGGCGCGAGGAATTTCTTTGCCCGAGGGCGGTTCAGTGGTTGGTGGTTTTCCTGCAAACAAGGATGGCCTTGTCAGAGCTGGGTTACAAAATGGAAAAAAAAAAATGGGGAAGGGGGAAGGATGTGTGGGAGGAATAAGATACAACTGAAAATTTCAGTGCTGGTGCAGTCCAGTGGGACACCTGAGGGATGCTCCTTGCTTGCCAAGGGCCAGATGGGAAGGGATCCCAGGAGTGACATTTTAAAGCAAAGTAACAAAGCCATTGTTTTACCAAAGTCTTCCTTTGTAAGAAGGGATGAGGCCCAGTCAATGAGCAGGAAAGGGGGTGGATTTTCAGGTAAAACTGACACTTTGAGAGGTAATGTTTTCCTTTGAGGAAAGGGATGGAAATATCCTCCTGCTGGGGAGGTCCAGAGGAGGCAGCAGGGGGATCAGAGGGATGGAGCAGCTCTGCTGGGAGGAAAGGCTGGGAGAGCTGGGGGTGTTCACCTGGAGAGGAGAAGCTTTGGGGGGAGCTCAGGGTGGCCTTGCAGGGCCTGAAGGAGCTGCAGGAAAGATGGAGAGAGAAGATTTCCAAGTGCCTGGAGTGCCAGGACAAGAGGGGATGGTCTCACACTGCCAGAGGATAGGTTTAGATGAGATATTGGGAGGAAATTGTTCCCTGTGAGGCTGGGCAGGCCCTGGCACAGGGTGCCCAGAGCAGCTGTGGCTGCCCCTGGATCCCTGGCAGTGCCCAAGGCCAGGTTGGACATTGGGGCTTGGAGCAGCCTGGGACAGTGGGAGGTGTCCCTGCCATGGCAGGGGTGGAATTAAATGATTTTTAAAATCCCTTCCAGCCCAAACCATTCAATGATTCTGTGATCCAAAGAGAACATTTTTTAAGCTGCCACCTGTCAAAATATTCATATATTTAGCCAGAAATTCTTACTAGCTCTCATTTTTAAATGAATACTCCTCAAGATGAAAGCAGATGAAATTTTTTAAAAAATTACCTTATTTGTCCACTGAAAAATTATAACCCACCCTGCCCAGTGAAATGGCATTTTCCTCACTGCAGCAGGAACTGGAACTCATCAAGGAGAAGGTAAAACTTAGTGAGTGATCAACAGAAGCAGAGGAACATCCAAGTTAACTATTGGCTCCTCAGTGCAGATGTGTGCACTAATTCCCTAAAGAGCTCTGTAATGCTCTGCTGATTGCCTGAAGGGTGAAGTGAGAAGAATATTTAAGTCCTTCATCACAGAAATAACCAGGACAAATTATAAATACTTAATAAAAAGGCTTTTCAGTCATATGTTAAGACATGACAATTGAAACTTTCTGAAGGAGATTAAAATTTCCCTTTAAAGGTCTCAAGAAAAAAAGGGGAAAGGATACACAGATATGAAGAAAAACATCTCTCTCTTCAGCAGTGGATTATGTTACAAGATAAATTTTGGCAGCCAATTCATTTTTTACCTGAATGGCTGCAGCTTTCACCTCTTATCCCAAAATATGTGTAAAAGGATTTCTGTACTTCTACCTGAGCTGTATATACTGTTTTTTATCATAGATTAAACATGAATAAGCTTCTGTCTCTCTGCCTTTGGGGGTGCTGAAGGTCACTGAAATGATATCAGTGCAATTTTGTAGTGATCTGGAAATCTGAGCCTGTGCTATTTTCCAGGTGCTCGCAGCAATTGCAGTAACTGAGCAAATCAAGTGTCTGTTCCCTGTCCCTCAATATTCCATGGGCATTGAAACACTCAATGGAATACTGGGACTGAAACCTTTCAATAGGGGTTTATTCAGGTCCCTGGAATATTCATTCCCTAGATTCTGTGGGACTGAGGGGATTTGAGGAACCTTGTGCTGCTCCCCTCTGGGGGTTTGAGCTCCCACGGAGCCTTGAGGGTTCTTTGTTGTATTTAATGCTTTGGAAAAGCTGTGGTGTCACAAAGCCCTGAATTCAAACTCAACAGGCAGTGAAGAACTACTCCCAAGTGTAGTGGTTTGATTATTTACTTCAAGAGGACTCGGAGAACCTTGGATTTGGGCATTTTGCAGATTATTTACCAATGGCTGATATGGGGAAGGGCTTTGATTTCATCCAAAACCAGTGGCCTAAGGCCCAGCTGGAGCTGAGCTGTGTGTTCATTCCCAGAGCCTGGGTCCAGGGAGATTCATTACAAATTCACACACACCAGAGGAGAGGCAGACATGGGGAAGATGGCTTTGAAGAACAGCAGAAAATAGGATTATGAAGTACTCTTTTGGAAATATTTCACTGTGTTATGGGTCCTGACCAGTGCAGCCTTTGATTCCAGCCTGGTAAGGATGATGTTTTCTGGGCTATAATTGGCATAAAGCAGGAATAGCCCAGCCTGCAGTAAGGGCTGAGGGATTGGGAATTATTACCAGGAGCTAAATACAGATCTCTGTTGGCAGCAACATTCCCAGTGACATTAATGGGGATGGAGAGAGTCTCCTTTCTAGAGGAACCTTCAGCTTTGGCCTTTGAACATTTCCTAGCCCTGGAATTTTCCCCAGAACAAGGCAAGTGGGGCATAGCTTCTAGCACTGTCTTGTTGAGCCTACTGCTCTTCCTGAGCTGAAACTCAGGATGTGAGGAGAACAAACCCAACCAACATTTGTTTGCCTTGCTGAGTCAATAGCATCAAGTCTGGCACAAGTAACAGCTTCCTGTGGGTTATTTTGCCAAGTTTAAAATCCCCCTTCCTGGATGCAGCACATTTCCTTTTAGAGGGCATTCCTTCCTCCCATCCATTCTCATAATATTTACCCAGAGGAAGCAGTGTGTTTGCCACACAGTGATCCCAAGCCATGCCTCCATAAATCCATGGATTTCAGTGAAATTTTGTTGTCAACAGAGAAAATGGTGTCTCTGCTAATCACTGAGAGAAAATTGCCTACAAGCAGGAGAGCGTGTGAGAGAGATTGGGATGTGAGCACTGTGGGGAGAGTCCACTGGGCAGATTTGCCCATTTTTGTTTCTTTGTTAGCACTCTCTATGATATTATTAATCATGTTGTCTTTCTGTGTCTTCCTTGGCTCCTCCTTAGTTAATATTTATATTGTGCAATGTATTTCTCTGAAGGATGGGAAGATGGTTTTCTCAGAGATGTGACAATTCTTCAAAGTATTTTATTCAAAGTTCAGGATTTGGGGTAATTTAAGGCACGGACAAGGCCTGCAGAGGTTCTGCAAAGATGTGGGATGGGAGAAATGTGAAGCTGGATTTCCTTAAGGTGCTCCCAGAGAAGTTGGCTGTGGCTGAAAGCTTTGTTCTCAAGCTGCAAAGGGGCAGCCTCTGGGAGCAGTGAGTAGAAACCTGCATTGGCAACCTCTGAAATTCTGATTCCTGCTGTGCTGAAGCTGCAGCACTTCTTTGAGATGAGTTTTTAAAATTAACCATCACAGATAATCAAGGATGATCCACAGCTGGCCCAAGTGGCATCATTCCCTTCCCAGATCTGAGCCCAGGCTCTGCACTGTCACCTGTCCCTTCTTTTGGACTGTTGGTCTCTAAATCCCAGCTGCTCACAGGTGAGCCAGGTTTATTCACTCAGCCCAGCCCCTCTCTAAACTCTGCTGAGAGCACACTTGGGCCTCCTACCACAGAGGCTGCCACACCAGCAAACAAAAGTAGGTCACTCAGCTGTCACAAGCATGAGAAAACACTTCTGCCAGCATAGAAAATGTTTGCAGTTGGGGTTTTAAACTTTGTTAGGTTGCTGCGCACAAAGCAACAAATTAAAAATAATTAAGAAAAACAAACAGCCCCCCCCCAACAAGCTGGCAAGTGATGTGACCAACAGACTCCTTGGGTTTCATTGGATATTTTAATGAGCTTTCTTAGCTCTGAGAGAGGGAAAGCAAAGACGTGTTGCTTCCCCAGGATCCTTAGAGAGAGCCCAGAGTACTTCCAATGGAAAGTACCAGTCTAGAAATCACTCCCTGAGGTGCCCTCAGGAAGACTTGCTTGGACTGATATCCTGGAAGTTGCCTGGGGATGCTGAGATCTGAGGTCACAGGGGCTGATCTGGGTAAGGAAGTGTTTTGAAATTCTGCTTTTGGGAAACTAACCACAGCTGGCTGAGTATTAACATCTATTTCAAAGGAGAGTGTGGTTAGAAATCATTAGGATTAATATCGTTGTCTTCAGGCCATTACCTTATCTCTTACTGCTGGTTATTTCAGATGCTGGAAATTAAATCAAGTGATTTGTCAAGCAGAGTTTACTAAACAGAAAATGGTTTATAAATGTGTTATGAAGGCAGGCCAGGAGCACAAGCACTGTGTGGGTGTGGGGACTGGACTGGTTTTCAGTTTTGCTACAGATTCATATTTCAGACACTGAAAAGCTTTAAAGCTCCTCAAATTTGATTCAGGTCTTTATAGACTGCGTAGCAAGGTGTCAGTATTGTTTCCAGAGAGGGAAGAGAGAAAGAAAACCTTTTTAAATGGGAATTTTTATTGAGTTCCTCCATGCCCTGAGGCTCTGCAGAGCATGGGAGAGGAGGCTCCACATTCTCCACTGAGCTCTTTGACAGCCTGGAATCCTCTGAGCATTGACCAGAAACTTCCCTGGAACTCTGTGCTTCAAAAACATCCACCACAGGGATTGCTTTGGATTCTCCTGGATGGGGATGGATTTCCAGAGGCAGCCTGGAGCCTCAGGAGGTGACAGCACTGCTGCATGGCCTGAGCTGTGCACAGGGAGAGGAGGAGGCTTCTGGGGTCACAGAGCTCTTCACCTCCAACTTTGGCACTTCAATCTCCTTTATGCCCTTGATACCCTGGCTTTCAGAAGGCTGCATGTGAAATCTGTGCTGGAATGGTGAACCAAATCCCTCTCCTGGCCTAAAATGCACTTAGCTGCCCCACTCCCCAGTCAGCATCTTCCTCTTGTGTCCACTGTGCCTGAGAAAATATGTTTTTAAAGAAAATCTTTATTGTAAAACCTACAAAAGACAGCTGAGATGCCTTTCCTTGTTTCCCTAAAGTGTTAAAGCCTGAAGCTTTAGGATTTATCTAAGAGATTTAGCTACACTACAGCTACTCTTACCATCAAAGTCCTCTGCCAGCACATGTATTTTTTGAGCTACTTTTATGTAAGTGCATTAAAAGTTGCAAGGCCAAACTTTCAGAAGTTGGCAAAAGTGGGAATTAGTTCCTAAGTAACCTGAATTTGGTCTTTTTATCTTTCTTGCATTTTATCTTTCTTTATACCTTAGATAAGTCACATGCCTTATTTATAATAATCAAATCCACTCTGAGTTTTTCTGTTTGTTATTTCCCATTTTAGCAAATACAAACCCCTCACATTCCTTTCCCTATTGGTGGATACAGTGGGATGGATGGGGAAACTGGGACACAGGATGGAATAACCTTGGAATTTTGGCTGTTTATGGAGACATCCTCAAGGGCTGGTTTGTCCCAGCAGTCTGGAGCATTTATTAATTCCCAGCTCCCACTGAGCTCAGCTGGGGCACATCAGGCTCCTGGGGCCAGGTCACACCAGGAGCACACAAAAAGTGCCCACCTGGCTGCAATAACTGAGCTGGTGGGGACAGAGGCTGATTCCAGCCTAGATCTGGATCCAATTCCCTGAGCTATGAGATCATCTCTGCTTTTCCAGGAAATCCTTCCTCATGGAGCATCTGGCTCTTCCTAGAAATGAAGTAGGAGCCTAAAAGTTTCTATTGTTGTGCAGTCCTAATTCAGTGCAGGGCACATCTGGGTTTTTTTTTTAATCCAAATGAATATTTTGGAGTAGGGAGGGAAGGGAGTGTGGTCATGGCAGAGTGAGAGGGAACTCAGCAGCTTTGAAGAAGGAAACCTGGTTAAGGAACTGGATTGATGCATCTTTCTGGTAGGATTTGCTAAGAGGAAGGAAGGAAAAATAACACCTCTGTTGTGGATCCCTTCCAGCTCAGGGTATTCTCTGATCTCTGCCTCATTAATGTTGGGTTTCCTCTATCAAGTCTTTGTTAGAAATGTCTTCCTTCTTGCTGATCTTTTTGCTTCTGAGGATATTTTTTTGGAAAGGTTCCCCAATGTTCAGAGATGGAGGGCTCTGGAACACTCCTAGAACCAGGATCATCTTCCCAGACAAAGCCAAGGCCAGCACACATCAAATCCTGCAATTCCTTATTTCCCTGGCTATGTGGGATTATTGAAACATTGCTCACCCCAAGAGGCTCATTCCATGCTGGCCTAGAGGTAACATCTGCATTGATTAACAAAATATATTCTGAGACTCTGAGGCCTTTAAGCTGATTTTCCCCCAAACAGCACAAGAAGACCTTTGGCTGATTGTTTAGCAAATCAATTCTTTTCTAATGCACATCTGTGCTGTTACTTAGAAGTGAAAGTGGTGTCTGACTACCTGTCCCTCCTGCAATCCATTCCTTCTACAACCAATATGGATTTGTTGGGGACAACCCTGCCATGGAGATCCTTTTCTCCAGAGAGTGCTTTAACAAGCACAGACTGATTTCCAAATCACAGCCACGGTGTTTGCACAGCTCCTTTTCTAACCAGGTGTTCCAACCACATTTGCATGCAAAACCTTCCTACTTTGCTCGTGTTTGTATTTGGAGCTTCAAAATGTCCAAGTTCACAAGTAGTTTGAGCTGTGGTGAAAGTTTCAACTTCTGGGTGCTGGTTCAGAGCAGATGATGGTGGGGTCTGGTAGAATAATTCCTGGTTTGAGCTCAGTGAGGCTGATAATATCCATGACTTAGACAAGGCTTTGCTTTAGTTTCATTTCCATCCTTCCATGCATAATTTTACTCCTTGAGAATGGAGCCTTGGTGTGAAGACCTGACTAAAGCTCCTGCCCATTCAGCTGCAGAGTCTGCAAAGGCTGAGTCCATAAATCCTGAGCAATCTGAGGGGGAAAATGTGGCTGATTCCCCAGGAACCTTGGGCATCTTGGACTATTTGCAAGGTTTCCAACCTATTCTACTTTCTCCAGTACCCAAGGATGTGAAGAGCTTGAAAAAATCAGGATAAAATTAGTTTCTAGTCAGAAGCAAGTCCCAGGGAGCTCTTACCCAACATGTTCCTTTGCGTAGGAGCCTGGATCTGATCCAGTGTTTTGTCAGCCAATATTTATGGTCTTCCAGCCTCTTCCCCATGGCAGCTGGCTGGAGTTTGAAAGCAATTACAAGTCTGGGCTGATGTTTGTCAGTTTGTAGGAGGGAGTAACTAAGTGCTAACCCTGACAACAATTCCCTTGCTCTGCCTGGAAGGCTGAGCTGGGAACAGACCCTTTTCTCTGGGTTAAATCACTCACCCAGTGGGAGCACCAGAAGGAGTTTGGGTGCACTTCTGAAGAGGAAAGAAGCTCTTTTGCCCAGCTTCTGCCTCGTGTTCTTCTCCCAGAGTCTTTCAGAGGATCCAGCTCTACCCTGTGAATCTTTACCAAACCTTAGATACTCCCTTTCCTGAAACAGCAACCATAACACTGCATCCTCTGAGAAGTGTCCAAATAATGTCTTTGCACAGGATGTCTCACAAGTGACTTCCCACCAGGCACACAACAGCATTCCTGAATTTAGAACTGGGTTTCAAAGGAGTTTGTTGTCACCCCTTCCTTTCAGAAGCCATTGGGGTGACGTGTTTGACAGCCATGGCTGGATTTGGATGGTTAGACAGGTTGAGAGTGTGTAGCAAACAACTCTTGACTTTTATTCTATTCATCTTCCCATGTCACATTTAAAATCACATTTTTTCTGTGTCCATATTTCTCCTCCATAAGCAGAGCTTGTCTGTAACAGGAAGGAGCTGTTACTGCTTCACTGTGCAAAGCAACATTGATAATTCATGCCAGAAATGCCTCATTTCAGCAAGCCTTCAGACTGAAGCCCTCTCCTTTTGCAAAACACAGTTCTGGCTCCCCAAAGAGCAGCAAAACCTCTTTTGTTTCTCTCTTAGGGCTCTTCATTCTTGAAATCATTATCAAATCAATAACAGAACAATCCTCTCTCCTATCCTAATTCCCTATGACACCCCTGTTCATTTCTCACAAGCTTTGGAGTGACTTTTGGAATGATAACAGTTCTAAATTGACGATCTGCATTCAGGATTCTATCCTGACTTCATTTTTAGTGCCTCTTTACTGCAGTCTGGAGCAATGGCAGTGTGAGAGCTGCTGGGTACCACTGCCTGCCCTGGGGAATCAGAAATTGTTCCTTTCTCTGACATCACCATGTCATGGTCCTGGGAAAGAAGCTAAGAATGATTGCAGGGTAGGAAAAAAAAGCCCTGAAAAAAAGAAATTACATTGGTTTGAGGTTAAATCCATTTGTAGTCCAAAGATGGCCTGGGACTGACTGTCCCCTGCAGCAAGATGTGGAGGGGGAAGAGTCACGCACAAATCTGGCAGACAGAGGAACCCTGAGATGGTTTGTGATAACCAGACTGAGGAATAAAGGAGTGGGGCTGATGGAAGCTGGCCTGGAAACATGCAATCTAAAAATCCCATGTGATTCCAATAAGTTCCTCCTCCTGGCTGCATTCTTTACGTGCCTCTTGATTCCGTGCTGCATACACAGCTCCATATTTAATATATAACTTATCCTGCAGCCTGAAATCATCCTGCAAGGAAAAATGAGCCCCCAAAAAACACTCACAGATGTAAAACCGCAGTCTGTGGATTAAGGGTTTAGCACCAAGCTGCTGGGCCAGACCACCTTGCCTGGAGGCCGGGAAGGATTTTGTGCTGTGTGTTTTTCTCTTCCCCTGTTATGACCCTAGAGCTTCCCACCTGGACCCCAGAGCACCTCTGGATGCCTCCTTGTGTCCCACTGAGAAAACACATTTTTTACAGCTTTATTCAGAACTCCTGCAGTGGACTGAAAGCAATGAGTTGGTATTTTAGCTGACAAGAATTTCATGCATTTTTATGGAGGTGTTTTTATCCCAGGCAGTTTTTTTTTGCTGGTGACTCCTGGATGTTGCAGGGTCAGTCCCAGAGCATCCACCAAGGACTGCAGGTATGGGAATCCTTGGGATGCCTTGGGAAGGCTGAGCTGGAACAGAGACTGGGCAG
>WEIU01051963.1:1351942-1546158 GCA_013389925.1 Aegithalos caudatus
ATCCCTCCTGTCCCATCCTGCATCCCTTCTGTCTCCCCTGCATCCCTCCTGTCCCACCTGCATCCCTCCTGCCCCCCCTGCATCCCTCCTGCCCCCCCTGCATCCCTCCTGCCCCCCCTGCATCCCTCCTGCCCCCCCTGCATCCCTCCTGCCCCCCCTGCATCCCTCCTGCCCCCCCTGCATCCCTCCTGCCCCCCCTGCATCCCTCCTGCCCCCCCTGCATCCCTCCTGCCCCCCCTGCATCCCTCCTGCCCCCCCTGCATCCCTCCTGCCCCCCCTGCATCCCTCCTGCCCCCCCTGCATCCCTCCTGCCCCCCCTGCATCCCTCCTGCCCCCCCTGCATCCCTCCTGCCCCCCCTGCATCCCTCCTGCCCCCCCTGCATCCCTCCTGCCCCCCCTGCATCCCTCCTGCCCCCCCTGCATCCCTCCTGCCCCCCCTGCATCCCTCCTGCCCCCCCTGCATCCCTCCTGCCCCCCCTGCATCCCTCCTGCCCCCCCTGCATCCCTCCTGCCCCCCCTGCATCCCTCCTGCCCCCCCTGCATCCCTCCTGCCCCCCCTGCATCCCTCCTGCCCCCCCTGCATCCCTCCTGCCCCCCCTGCATCCCTCCTGCCCCCCCTGCATCCCTCCTGCCCCCCCTGCATCCCTCCTGCCCCCCCTGCATCCCTCCTGCCCCCCCTGCATCCCTCCTGCCCCCCCTGCATCCCTCCTGCCCCCCCTGCATCCCTCCTGCCCCCCCTGCATCCCTCCTGTCCCACCTGCATCCCTCCTGTGCCACCCTCATCCCTCCTGTCCCACCTGCATCCCTTCTGTCCCATCCTGAATCCCTCCTGTCCCACCTGCATCCCTTCTGTCCCATCCTGAATCCCTCCTGTCCCACCTGCATCCCTCCTGTCCCACCTGCATCCCTCCTGTCCCACCTGCATCCCTCCTGTCCCATCACCGACACCCGGCTGCAGGCAGGGAGCTCTCGGCACCTCCCGACCTTCAGGGTCCCCAAAGGACATCGGCACAGCAGCCAAGGAGGAGCTTGTGAAAAACGAGGTGCACTTTCTTAGAAGAATCTATAAGTTTAATAAAAAATAAAAAATAGACAATTGGGAGACAGCAAATAAAGCAAAAACAGTCTCTGGGGCGAGGGTGCCTGGCACCAAGCCAGCCAGCACACACCTCACCCCTTCAGATCCTTTGTTTGAAGGATCTCTGTGTTACATATTCAATAGACCCTAATGCAGGATTCAAACACTTTTTCTGGGTATCATTTTCTTTGTTCAGTTTTAACTCTCCCCCAGTCATTTTATCTGGTAGATTCATGTGGATGGCCCCACTCTGTCTGATATCGCAGGTCCCATAAATTCTTCTCTCAAGGTTTTGGTCATCTCCACTTGGATAAGATCCTTGATAACAGAGGTTCCATAGCTTTGGTCAGCAATCTCCATGCAGGAATGCAGGATGACTCTCCCTATCTTCTGGTTTGGCCAGTTTAGATGTTACAAAGAAACAACCTAGTCTTTTACTGTTAGCACTATGTTATAATCAGAAAATATACATTCATCACCTTTCTAAACTCTGTTAGTAAAAGAAAATATAGTACAACTTTCCCACATTATATATATAGCATTTATCTCAATATTTACAAAAAGCCAACTCCATAATCTGCATTTATAACAGAGCTGGAGCAGAAACACCCACAGGATAGGCTCTGCATCCTCTCCTGGAGGATTTTAACCAAGTTTTAAAAGATAATCTCATCTCCAAAATGGGGATGTACAACACTAATATCCTCGTGTCCCAAGGCTCTGAAGGAGGAGAGACACCAGACTCTGCAGGGTGTATCCTGTTGTGGGAGGACACTGAAATACAGAATTATCTCATCTTCAACTTACCCAGACAGGTTATGGATGCCCCAGCCCCAAAATTGTCCAAGGCCAGGCTGGATGGGGTCCTGAGCAGCCTGATCTGTGAGTGGCCTCCCTGCCCCTGGCTGGGGTTGGAAGGGTGATGTTTATGGATCCTTCCAACCCTTCTATGATCCACAATGGTGGGAAAGGGTTTTGCAGAGAATTCTCAAAGCTTGACAGAAGGCTCACACAGCCCTGTGCTTCAAAAACTGAGAGATTTGGCAAATCAAATTAAAACAGATGATGGATCATAGTTAGACCATTTGTTTGGATGATGGAGCTTTGCACCTTGGCTGAAGGAGCTTTGCTAAATAGGTTTATATGTAGTGATTGTTACAGTGGCAATATTAGAGATAATGCCTTGTGTACTTCACTGTGTACAGAAAATGATGAATAAGGCCATCAAAGGAGGCTTCCCTTTCAAGAAAGAGGGGGAGATGTGGGAAATTGTAGAGAATTCTCCAAGCCTGACAGAAGGCTCACATAATCTTGTGCATCTGTGTGCAAACTGACATAAAAATGCTGACTGAGAAAGGCCATGGGATAGGACAGACATTGCTGAGAGAGAAAATGAACTGGAAAAAAAGTTTCAGATGATGACCTTGTAAATAGACTAGATATTTTGGAGAAATAGAGCTACAAAAGATGTATTGTAGCAAGACCCATGTGGGGTATTTTATAGATGATTTGCTTTGAGGCATTAGCAGCATGGTGTGGCAAAAACTGATAGGCCAAAAAATGCTTATAATTGATTGTAATTAGGAAATAGTTTGGCTTCTGATTGTGATGGTATAAATTGTAACATCTGTACAGTCTCACCCTTCTCATGAGACTGAAAATGTAATAAAAGTCTCTAAAACACCTCTCAGGAGCCCCATCTCTGGGTCAGAAAAAGGGTTTATTTGGCACACAATTGCATCTACACCATCACCACTGTGGAAAGAAAGTTCTGCATTTCTAACAGGGAAAGTGTGAGAGGAGAAGCAGCTACACAGGGGCACCCCCAGGAGTGGATGAACAAAGAAATTCAAGCAAGTGACTCACTGAGTTGAGTTTATTTTCACTACAGACTTCCAGCAGTAGAGGAGAACCTGCCATTCTTCCTTCTCCCAACTGTGAGTGAAATAAAATTCTCTCCCAGTTTCATGGGGACCACGTTCATCCTGTCACAGTGCAAAAAAAAAAAAAAAAGGCAGAAAAAGCTGTGTATGCTCTGGGTGAGCCTTGCTTGTCCTTCAGTGCAGTGTTACCTGTGGCAGGTGTGGGTGCAATGTTGTTCTCTCTCTTTCACAGAAAATAAAACTTTTTGAGATGCCTCAGACTGTGGCAGTCACAGACATTTCACTCAAGACCAGAAGGAATTCTGTTGCTTCAACTCACAGGCTCCCAGCCACAGATGGACAGTTAATACTTAATGACAGGAACATGATTTGAGTCTTCCAGCTCTTAAAACCCAAGTGCTGCTCAGAGACTGAGAGCACTTGCCTTGCTTGTAGGACATGATGAAAACATATCAGTTGAGTAATTCAATTCAGTAGGAACAGCAGTGAAATATACACAGAAATTCATTGCACTTTGATATTTTTGGCAAAATGCAGGGCGTGTGTAATTGTGTTTTTCATTGCTGAGTTCACTGCCCAATCATAATGAATAAATAATGTTAGAGGAAGTGAAATATGGTCATGTATTTCTCTAAATGTCTCTGTTGTTGGTGTTTATTATTTATAGTGTGGTAACACCTAAAAATTCCCTCAAGAATTACAGTTCTGTTGTTTCAGGCACTGAAGCCACCCAGAATGTCTGATACACATTTGGTGTTGACATTTTAAGACCTGAGGAGTGCTTGGACTGGCACAACAATTTTTCTCCCTGTTGATGCCTTTTTTGGGCTACCTAAAATCAGAGGCCAGACAAAATTAAGGGAATAAAAAGCAGGGATATTTATGGAAGGGCCTTCAGGTACATTTAGGGCAGATGGAGCCCCCCAGGGCCTACACCCACAATGGACAATGGGTCACAGGTTTCACACTTTGATAAGTTTGGTCCATTTGCACATTGGGGTTCATCTCCCAATGACAGCTCCAGGTAATGAAGTCATTGAGCCCAAGTTTGCTGCCCCAACTCACTTTTGTTTCCATCTCTCAGGCCTGAGGCAGTGAGGGCTCCTTGATCCCCAGGCCTGGAGAGGAATTGTTGTGTCTGCCCCAAATGGGGAAGCAGCAGCTCCCACTGTGTGTGGAGTTTGGAGTCATACACTAAAGAACTGCAGGGTTACAAATAGATGAAATATATAAAAGCTAAAATCCTGAGGGATCACCTTCAGCTCAGATTTCAGGGCTGGGATCTCTGCTGGGAATACTCCCTGGGAGCTGCTTGTTCTGTGCCTGCCATGGGATGTGGGGTTTGGATGTGCACAGAGACCAGAAACTGCTGAATGTCCTGCATCAGCTACAGGCAGAACACAAGTTCCAGGTCCTTCTTCTTCTGAGGCCAAATTCTCCAGGCACAAACAGGAGGATGAAAATATGGAGAGAAAATGTAACCCTGAAAAGCAAGTCATACAGATGGGGTGGATGTGAAATCTGTGGGGGTTTTATTTTCCTCCTGCTCTGAGCCTTGGCCAAGAGCTGTGCAGAATTCACAGAGCTCACAAGGAGCTCCTACAGGAGGAGGAGGAACATCACAGTGTCTTTTCTTTGAGGTGTTTTGTTTTCTGCCTGGAGATGCTCCTATGGCAAACCAAGCTATGATGGGAGGGAGATAGAGAAGAAAGACAAGTCCAGAAGACATAAATAACCATGGCAGGGCCTCTACAGAGCCAAATGACTTTGCACATGGCAAGAAGAAAATGGGGTGAAAAACCCCTGTAGGTCAAACTCCAGGAGACTGGCTGTGCTAAGGATGACTCATTATTAACAAGATTTGTCAAAAATAAATCCCTTCCCTCTCATGCAGGGTTGAAAACACATTGGCTGCTGAAGGAGATGGAGCCAAAATGTTTTCAGTACCTATTACAGAAAATGTAGGAGACTCCTATGTCGTTGTTGGACACGAAAATTATGAACTTGACTCCAGTTAGAACAAAGATCAGAAGGGTTTATTTACTGTTTTGTGCAGCCCTTTTATACCATGCTGTGCTGAAGGACCATATAATTGGTCAGTAAAAACAACACTTCACTGGTTAACTAACAAAAACAACATCTGGAAGAGGAGTGACCATGAGAGCCCAGAAATATCACGAAAACAAAATGGCTATTTACAGGAACCTTCCTTGAGAGAGGGATTTTTCCCAAGCCAAGAAAGCCAGCAGTCTGACAGGCTGAAACCTTACAGACTCAGAAAATCAGGCCCACACCCCTGAGCAAGAGATTCCTATGAAGAAGGAAGGGGAAGGTTTGGCTTTTGCTCACCCAGCAGCCAGGGAATCCTGCAGGTGGAGGGCACCAGGCAAGAACTCCTCTCTGCCATCTGTTGTCACCAACAAGCGGGACCACTGACGTCCCCAGAGCTCACATTGCTGCTGTGCAACACAGCAAGGCCTGCACAGAGATCCTGGATGGTTTGGGTGTGAAATTCCATGGGTGAGATCAGCAGCTGGACCTGATCTCTGCTCCTGCAGGAGTGAACACTCAGGTCCCTCCACTGAGCACCCTGAGCTGTGCTAACGTGTGTCAGACACCCTGGCCTCCCTCCCCTCTCCCACATCTCCCTGGCCAACCCCTGCCTCTGCTCCCAGCTCCACATGGAAGTGTTGAAATGCAGTCCTGAGGAAATGGTGTTAATGTCACTGACACCCCGATTGTGTCACGGCCTGGCTGCATCTGTTTGGTGCCCTGCAATAAACTGCATTTCTTGTCCCCAAGGGGGCCTGTAAGGCACAGCCCAGAGCATTCCCAGCCTCGGGCTTGGCTTTCTCCACATGGAAACTGCAGCTGGAAGGGCTCAGCAGGGCCAAGTTGGGTTCCTCACTGAGTGGGAGCTTTGCCAGTGTTCACTTTCCTGGATCCTGCAGCACTGCCTGGCTGATTAAGCACCCCATAAACCTGTTTGTTGCATCAAACACCTTCTGAATTCACCCCTGAGTCATGGGGAGGGAGTTAAAAATCCAGTGTAGTGATATCAGAGGGATTCCTCAGGTTTCTGGGTTGCAGGATAGTCTGGGTTGAAGCTTGCAGGGGTGAACTCTGTCTGGTCCTACCTGGTTTTGCTGCTGATGGGATTTTTAAAATGCCAATGAAATACTGAAAACAAAACCCCATATTTTAAAGGTAAAGAAAACAAGCCCAGATAATAATAGTAATAATAATAATAATAATAGTAATAATAAAAATGTTTTAGATTAAAAATTCTATTTTCCCTCTTTTTAGTAATCTCTTTTGATGGCTATCTCACATAAACACTGTGGCTCATGAGCCCCACTTAATTTATCAGGTGTTTTGCTCAGTAACCTAAAATCCCACAAACAGGGGTTGTTTCAATGGTCGTGGGGCTTGGACAGAGCCTGTTCAGCTCCAGATTTCACTGGACACTGAGGTGCCTTCAGCAATGCTTGGGCAGTATTTCAGTGCTGAGCTGGGGTGCATTTCCATGGGAATGAGGTGCTGAAATTCCTTGCATGGGAGCAAATTGCAGGATGTAACAGGAGAGTGGCTGAGGAAACCTTTGTGGGTCACCTTCCAGTGAGGGTCACAGCTCAGCCAGCACAGCAATTCCCTGATGTGTCTGAGCCCTTAAACTGGTTATTTCTCTGTTTCCTACTGGCAAAAATGAAGATTTCCTATTATTTTCTCAGAATTAAGATGAAGTTCCTAAGTTTGACCTACATTAAAGCAATAGAGGGATCCATAACAAATGCCAGTAATGTAACACCAAAGGGGGAGTGTGTGTGTGATTTATTTTGTGTGACTTGGTGCTAAAAGTTGGGCCCACCATCTGGAGAGAAAAGTTTTCCTTATTCATAATTAGTCATTTTCTAAGTTTTATCAGATCTGCCTAGCACTTTTTGGAGACAGATGAACAATTCCCTTACAGGATGAGAAGACAAATCATTTATGTCTGCTGTTTCCTTCTTACACCTTATTGTGTGTTACACTGGTAAAGATTTAAAAAGTGAGTGATGCCCTCAGGAATCAGCCACAACCCCTGGAAAGGCTCAGCTTTGAGGTAGTTCAGCTTTTCCCAAATTTCTGCTTTCAAAGAACTCCTTGGGGAGGCAGCAGCTGTGGGGGACCCCAAACCTTGCAGGAGGGGCTGGGGGGTTCCTCACTGGAGCAGCCAGGGAAGGTAAATCCAAGGAGTAACCAAATGCAGAGGTCAGAGGGGCAGAAAGGGAGTGTGGGGTGAGCCAGGCCAGGGGGGGAGGTTTTCTTGTTGTTTTTGGGCCAGCACAGAGGTGCCTCAGGGGTAGTAGGCAAAGGTGAGGTGCTGCAGGATAGGGGCACAGTGGTGGAACAGGTGGGGAATAGATAACTTCAGATTTAGAGACATTTGTGCTCTCCTTCCATCACAGGCAGGGCTCAAATCTGTCTGAACAGGCCCTGCCTTGCTGAATCACTGAAGAAATTGTCCTGAAGTCTGTGCCAGAGGCAGCCAGGAGCTGCCCCTGGATCCCTGGCAGTGCCCAAGGCCAGGCTGGACAGGGTTTGAGCTCCCTGGGATAGTGGAAGCTGTCCCTGCCCATGGCAGGGGTGGCACTAAGGGGTCTTTGAGATTGTCCCCATGGCAGGGCTGACACTAAAGGATCTTTGAGATCCCTCCCAACACAAATCATTCTGTGACTGTACAATTTTTTGTAACCTTTTAATAATAGCCCATCCACCCTTTGACAGCACCTCTGGCTCTTCGCTTCGCACACATTTCCCCGAACAATCAGGCTTCTCCCTTTTGTTATTCCCCTTGAAAAAAACCTGTTTTTTTTTTCCAGTGTGTGTGAGGCAGAGCTGGGGATCGGGACAAGCTGTGATGGCTGTGAGGACCACGCCGGCTAGTGCCTGCTCCATGAAATGCACTCCTCCTCCTTCCCCTTCTCCACTGCCCCGCGCTGCCCTCTGAGTGCAATTAGAGGAGAAAATTAACGAGCAAATCACGGGAATTAAGGATGTCTCCCCGAGCAGATGGATCCTATCAAGCCGCACTGCTGAGCCTGCAGGAGTTTTCCAGTGCTTGGGACAAAGTTTGAGGGGTTGGATTTGCAGGAGTGTATTGGGTTTGCAGGATTTGCAGGATTTACAGGAGTGTGTTGGGTTTGCAGGATTTGCAGGATTTGCAGGAGTGTGTTGGGTTTGCAGGATTTGCAGGATTTGCAGGAGTGTGTTGGGTTTGCAGGATTTGCAGGATTTGCAGGAGTGTGTTGGGTTTGCAGGATTTGCAGGATTTGCAGGAGTGTGTTGGGTTTGCAGGATTTGCAGGATTTGCAGGAGTGTGTTGGGTTTGCAGGATTTGCAGGACTTGAAGGAGTGTGTTGGGTTGCAGTATTTGCAGTATTTGCAGGAGTGTGTTGGATTTGCAGGATTTGCAGGATTTGCAGGATTTGCAGGATTTGCAGGGAGTGTGTTGATGTGGCAGTGGCACAGAGCATGGAAAGTGTCAGGGAAGAGCCAGACCAAGCCTAGGAAAGAGAGAACAGGTTTTATTTCATCTTCAGATTGGGAATAAATCAGTTTAGACAGCTTTATCAAAAACTACCCCCAGATTGAGAGCACAACAAAACAAAACTGACAAAATCCCCAACTCACCTTTTTCCTCACAGCTTCTGACAGACCCTGTAAATAAAAAACATATGCCCAGCCCCTGTACAATCAGATATTGCCAAAGTGCTGGATGCTTCTGGGAGGATCCTTTGGATATTCTGTCGTTTTTTCAGCTGCCAATAATTTCTCTGAGTCTCAAGGCTCACTGTTTTTGGGTCAGTTTTATAGCCTGAACATGGTGCTGTGCTGCTCATCTACACCTCAATGGCACTGTTATATCAGTTAGTCTCAGTTTTATAACAGTTAGAGCCACTTTAATAACAGTTCATCCCCTTTTATAGCAGTTTATACCCACTCCTGACTGAATGGGAATGCATTCACTCCTGGCTGAATTTGAAAAAAAAACCCAAAGAAATCATGGGATCCCAAATGTTAATCAAGTGGAGAATTCCTTAATTTAATTATGCAGTTCCTAACTGGGGAAACCTCTCCTTTAAAAAATACCCAGGGAATGAGTGGGAGGTGTCCCTGCCCATGCAGGGGGTGCAGTGAGGTGATCCCTAAGGTCCCTCCAACCCAAACCATTCCAAGGATTTGTGAATTATCTGTCCTGCAAGGAAAGGCCATGGAGACAAGCACAGAGGGCTCTGGCTCCGGGTGCTCTCTGCTCCTGTGTGTGCTCCAGGATCATTCTTTGTTCCTCTGTTTGTTTGGATATTTCAGCCCAGCCCTCGGGGCTTGCCCAGCCTCTAACAGCAGCTCATCCATTGTACAATCTTCAGCCTCAGCTGGAAGATGAGTCCAAGAGCTGATTCAGAAGGAGAAAAGTAATGCTCAGAGAATAACTCCAGACATACCAGAGATCAGAGGGAGCTCCACAAGAGTTTAAGAGGCACAGAAGACATGACAGCTCTGGATAGCAGAATTTCAAATAAACTTTCTGGCAAAAAGCAGCTGTCAAAACGACTCAGCACACATTTTAAAATCTTCCATGCAGATCTCACTTTTCTGCCAAGACAAACTTTCTCCCTTTGAGAAGCAGAGGGAGTTTTGAGGGAGCCTTCTCCCGTTGTTCAGTCACTGTGATTGATCCCCACGTCACCCAGGGCACCGTGCCCTTGGCTTTTGTTGTCCCCACAGTGACAGGCAGAGCAGATAAGGCAGCAGAGCATCAGTCAGTGTCTCCAGTGGGACAGAGCTCATCCTGCTGCTTGTGCACAAATGGAGCCACAGCAGGACTAAGGATGATTCAGTTCCTCTGTACGGCACTGGTGGGGAACTCGAAAACCTAAAAAAAAATCATGGTTATGAAACCTTTTCCTTCTAACTCCAGTTGATCTAATTAATTACATGATTCCTCCATACTAAATCTGCCTCTGTGATGTCTTGTGTCATCACATCCCCAGAGCTGTGCTGCTGTGACACTGGGCTGATCATCACAGCACGTGATGGTGACTGGAAGGTCAGCAGGGATTCCTGCACCCCTGGCAGCCCCCAAAGACCCTCACAGAGCTTGGGCTGCTCCTGGCTGGGACAGAAAATGTGTCAGAGCTGTGCTGCACACAGCACCTGGGGGTCTTTATTCACACACAGGGGAAACTGAGGCACAAGACAAGGTTTGACTTCCCTGAGCTGTTGCAGCAGGTCCTCCCCAGATCTGCACACAGCAATTCCTTCACTTGGGCCCTTCTCTAATGCCTTCTAACTCCTGATCCTGACAGGAAATCTAGGGCTTCCTCAGCAGAAAGGTTGGACTTGACCTCAAAAGTCTTTTCCAGCCTAGTTCATTCTGTGATTAGTTCATTCTGTAAAAGAAGGAACAGAGCTGAGAACAGGAGAGGCAGACTTTTACAAGACACCGTGATTGAGGACCTGGGATTAGTTTGCAGCAAGTTTGTGGATGACTTAAGCCATTTCTATTTTCTTTGCAGCTATTTCCCATATCTCACAAATGAAAGCTGCCAGACATGCCTGACAAATGGAGTGCCAGTGCCAAATAATATGTGGTAAATAATCACCTCAGCATTAATCCTTCTTTTCTGTTTGGCAGAAAAGCACTTTCTTTTTCTTGTTTTGAAGTTAATTGATGCTTGGGATTTTATATATTTCAGCTTTCCAAAGGACTGGTGTCTGTGAAGTCACAGCCCATAGAATTATGAAGTAGAATCACAGAATGGTTTGGGTTGGAAGGGGCCTTCAAGCTCATCCCAGCCCTGCCATGGCAGGGACACCTCCCACTGTCCCAGGCTGTCCCCAGTGTCCAACCTGGCCTTGGGCACTGCCAGGGATCCAGGGGCAGCCACAGCTGCTCTGGGCACCCTGTGCCAGGGCCTGCCCACCCTCCCAGGGAGGAATCCTCCTGTTTCTCCCCATTTTTCCACTCTCAATCTCTACAACTTCCCAACCAAAAGCCAGCTTTCAATTCTGGAAATGGGAATCACCCACAGGCACAGCCCTAGTGACCTGGACTGAAGATTGATCTTTTTGTGGGACTTCTTCTGCCTGTGTGGGCACTGCCAGCCACATCCCAGCTGCACAGGGTCCTTCTCCTCAATTCCTCACATCAGACTATAAATAGGGAATAGTTTTGACTTCGTGCCCTGCACAACAATATTCACCATACAGTTTCTCAAAAGATGCTTCAAAGCCTGACAGGCATCACCAGAGCTGTTGTTTTCTTTCCATTTCTTTTTGTAAACTGACTTAAGGCCAATATCAATATTTATCTAGAGCGAGGGAAGTGTTTTGCTGCCAGGAATTTGAGTGCACTGTTTTCTTCTGACTATAAATGGGGCAATTACTAATGAGGATATTTCTAAAATGAATGAGTGGAACATTAATTTCCCTTTAGCTCCAGCCTCAAGTCACCCCACAAATAACCCTTTCTATGTTTTGATCTGATGGTTAAGTTGCAGGTTCCATTTAAAAAAAAAAAGATTTTATGATGACATTTTGGGTATTGCTATCCTTCAGCTCCAAGTATCTCTTTTTTTTTGTCCATGTTAACTGTTGTTGCTGGGTTTGTTTCTTCTGTGCTCTTCACTTGGAGCAATAGAAAAAAAATTAAATTAAAGATCATAGAAAAATCTGAAAGGTGCCTTAAGGAATGGTTTAACCAGCCCCAAACCCAGGGCTGAATTTGCTATATCTAAACTGTTCTCTGATAACAGCCCAACCTGCTCGGAAACTGCAACCTTGGCAAATCTACAGCTTCCCTAAATTATTCAGCAAACACTTTATTCCTTTCTTTTTGCAATTCCCTTCCACATATTTGAGCACTGTTATCACATCTTCCCCTTTGCCTCCTCCAGGTTTATATGGAGTGAGTCTGTTCCATCTTTCACCACAGGTCACATCCTGCAGAGCTCAGATCACCCCTCTCCCTTTGCTTTGGGGCTTTTCCAGCTGATTTTCCTGTCTTTTTTTTTGATGTGTGATGCTTCCAGCCCAGGAGCTCTGCCAGCTGGAGTGGTGTGAGCAGGCTGGAAGGATCAGGAGATATCAGAGAGGGGCTGGTGCCTTCATGGCACAGCTCCTGGAAGTTGTGACTGTCCCCGTGTGCCAGGTGACAGCAGCAGCCCCAGGGAGCCTGGGCCCCTCTGTACCTGCATTTTGGCCACCTGTGCTGTGACTCATTTCCTGCAGGGGGAGGTGAGAGGGTGCCAAACCTGCTCCTTTGTAGCCATCCATCACTCCTAACCCACCAGGCCAAGCCCAAACGTTCTTTGATGATAGCTCATGGCCCTGGGGAGGAGCAGATTGGAAGCAAAAACGGAGAGGATGAGGAGTTTCATTAATTATCCCATAGCAACTTAGTGGGAGGCTGGATATTTTCCTAAACTCCCAAGCTGTTTTGTGCATGCATCCTCCCCCACATTTTTGTCTGCTTGGTCCATAATTTCCACCCCTCTGCTGAACTCTTGGTGCTGCCTGGAGCCAAGGTAAGATCCTGCAAATTCTCCCTGGCTGCTGAAATCCGGGTCAATCCTATGAATCACCCAGGCTGAGAGCAGTTATCCCATGCCAAGATGCTGCCATGGATAGGCTTTAATGGAAGCTGTGACTTCACATATTTACATGTATAGATCAGCCTCCAGCTGGGGAAGGATTCCCTCCTCTCTATCAGCTCAGCTGGGGCTGTGAGCTCACCACGTTCTGCTTCCTCATGGACCACCTCCAAGTGAAGCCTGGGTTACTGTGGGAAGCTGTGCTGCAGGAATTGCCCTCCTTCATCCCAGATCCACAGCATTTCTTCCTGTAAAGTTTGCACAGGGTCCCTGTAAGCCACCCTGCTCGTGGTAGGGGACTGGGCCAAGTCCCTCCACACCAGTATCCCAGATCCCATAACTCCTGCCCATAAACCAGCAACTTAACCCAGCAGTTCCACTTCTCTTTGTGAAACACTGACCTAAAGCTGCTAAATGAGTTCCTGATTTCCTATAAAAATTGCTGCTTTAGGAGCAAAGGCAGAGCAGCCAGAGCCCAAAGAGGCAATGCCAGATTTCTAACAGGCTTCACTAAAGCTCACCATAAATCCCTTTTTGAATAACACCCCAAAGGACGGGGATGATCCAGGCAAGAAGGAGCCTGAAGTTCTCAGTTCTCTGCCCTGAGTCGTCCCTGAGCTCCTGTTGGATGTGAAGCTCTTCCTTACCTTCCTCCTTGTGCAGTTTATCAGCCATTTAAAACAGGAGAAGGATGCTGTTGTTTAGAATTTTATTTCTTTAGGTCTCTAATACGATGTACAGGGCAGGCACCCTGCCCTGACCAGGTGAGACCCCCCTGCCCTGTACCTGAAGGGGCTGACAAGAACCATGGACAGAGGCTGTTTGCCGAGCCTGAAGTTCCAGGACACAGGGAATGGCTCCCAGTGCCAGAGGGCAGGGCTGGATGGGAGATTGGGCAGGAATTGTTCCCTGGGAGGGTGGGCAGGCCCTGGCACAGGGTGCCCAGAGCAGCTGTGGCTGCCCCTGGATCCCTGGCAGTGCCCAAGGACAGGTTGGACATTGGGGACAGCCTGGGACAGTGGGAGGTGTCCCTGCCATGGCAAGGGTGGGATGAGCTGAATCTCAGGTCCTTTCCAGCCCAAACCATTCCATGATTCTAAGAAAACACTTCTGTTATTCAGTGTACTTGCCAAAGGCTGGAAGTTGATGCTTTCTCCACACAGGAGGCACTTTATGTGTGTCTGGAACAGCCTTGGTTCCCCTGGCTGTAAAACACAACATCCTTCCCTTCTCCTACTGCCATGGCTGGTGCCTGGCTCTGAGCTGCTCAGGGCAGCTGCTGAACCTCCTGGGAGGCCACAGGCATTTTCTGGAATTCCTAGGGATTATCACCAAGGCAGACACAGGCTGGGGAAGAACTAAGGCCTGCTTCAGACAGTCATAGCTTCTTTATTTGATACAAGCTTGGTCTCCAGCCCAGAACCCTCTCTGAACCCACCAGAGGTGATAATGTCCCAGAGATGAAGAAATATTTGAGAGCACATCTAGTTAAGTTTTCCCACCCTGGTAAAGTTCCTCTGCCATCCACAGGAGAAGGCATGAGCCCTGTCAGGGATGAAAAGGGGCTGCCACCTCCTCAGGAGGGCTCCCTGGAAGAGCAGGAATATAGAAAACAAGGCACAATCTTGTGATTCACCCTCTGAGCTCCCCAGGGTCTCAGCCAGGCCTGAATCACTGCATATGCAAAGGCAGATGAATTGGAAATAATTTATTAATAATTTCAGAGTAGGCTGACCCTTGGCTGTGTGCTCAGCCCTGGCAGGTTTTTCACAGCAGCCATTCAGCCAGGCCAGCTCCAACTGTGACATTCCAGAGATCTTGCTGCTCCCAGGGTGGGAAATAATGCAGAGAAATGCACCAGCCTGAGGGGAAGGAAATGCAAAGCACAAAAACTCCCACTGTCACTGTTCCTAAATCCTCACACAGTGTTTGCTAAACCTTGGAGCTTTCCTGAGGATCAAGCTGCTCTGTGCTTTAGCTCCTCTCAAACCCAGGCCTTTGGACATCTGGGAAAGTGGGAATCTGCTGCAAAAAGCAGGAGAGCCCCCTCTGTGCTTTACCTGTGGGAGACTGCACTCCACAGGGTGACTGGCTGGAAACTGGGATGAACTGGGGCTGAGCATTGTGGATCAAGCTTAAGTTGCACGTGCAAGGGTATGTTTTTCCCAAATTGAGGTTTGGATGCATCTCATGGTCACCTGGAGACTTTCTGAGATCGTGGAATCACAGAACAGCCTGAATTGTGAGGGACCTTAAAGATGATCCTGTTCCAACCCTCCTTCCAGGGTCAGGAACACCTCCCACTATCCCAGGTGGTTTCCCAGCCCCAGGAAATGCCAGAGCTCTCTGTTTTCCCAGCTCCTGCTCCGGTTGATACAAACGGTTCTGCAGAAACAACACTGCAGCAGCCTCAGGTGTGTTTGCAGCTCAGAAAAGCATTAAATGTGTGCACCAGGCACTCTGAGTGCTCCTCTCTTCTGGGAAAGGTGTTAAACTGTGCATTAACTTCCTCATGGATGGGAAGTTTGCATCTCCTTAACCACCTGCAATTAGCAGAGCCCCTTATCCCTGCAAGCAGCTGGACTAAACCCTTTGAGCCTGGCCCTGCTCCCTGCCCAGAGCAGCCTCACTGCAAAGGAATAAATCAGCCCAGCATCAGTCCCAGGGCAGGGCAGAGAACAGGGCAGGAGCTCCTCTTGTGCTTCACTGTTGGCAGAGCAATATTTAAACCTCACTGGCATTCTTTGTGCTTCCTGTTCTTACTGGGTTTTGAATGGTCCAGGAAGGTGAAGGTCTCTCTATATATGTATTTTTAATTCTTGTTGTTGTTTCATTTAGAACTTTAGAGAGGAAGGGATTTCCAGGGTGAACTTAGAAGCTGGTTCAAAGCAAAATTGCTTCCAAGCTTAAAAAAACCCCATTTTTTTATCACTTCCCATTCCAAGTATTTGATGAAGAATAAGACAAACCCTTCCCTATCACACAACAATCTCTCCTCAGCTCTGCTTCCATTAATGATGTTTTGTTTTGCTGGTGACTCTCCCATTTCCATCTCCTCCCCTTGGCACATTTGCTCTGCCTCCCCAGTGCCTCAGGGACTGTGTTATCACAATCAGGAGAGGAGGAAATTACAAAGATGGCATCCTGTAATATTTCATGTAGGAATCAAATGCTGCTTTACCATGAAGTCATTGGGTTTAGTCTGTAAAATTCAGAGCACTTCAGGAGTTGTTTTCAGCTCTTGGACACCACTTTGAGACTGGCAAACAGAAATGATCTGGTCCCACTTTGAAGAGAACTCCATGGTTTTGTGTCACAGCTGTCAGAAATCCCCTCCAGAGGCTTGGGGTGTGTCTCTCACTCCAGGCAGTGACAGATGTTGGGATTTGGCTCCTCATTCCCTGTGTCCCTGTGGCTCTGGGCCCATCAGTGTGCAGGGAGATGCTGACAGCAATCCCTGCCTATGGAAAGGTGTTCTTGGCATTTTAACGAAATTTTAACTACATTTTAACTAAATCCTCCTGTTCCCTGCACAGGGAAGTTCCCAGCTGCCCTTGGCAGAGGTCTGTGCCCTGGATCTCCACTGCCAAAGGAATGAGGCAGTGAGGACTCCAAGTAATTCCAGCTGGGATCTCCAGACACTGACCTGGGGGCAGGAGTCTCCCCTGGCACAAACACTGGGGGTGATCTGGGGGGGTTCATCCTATCTCCAGGACTTCCCAGGCTGATCTCAGACTGCCCTGCCCGAGCTGTGAGTTATGGAGAGGTCCTGGAGCCAGGCAATGCCCCTGTGCCTGGTGCTGAGGCAGAGGAAGGGTTTGCACTGGGCTTTCCCAGGCCCAAGGTAACATTTCAGCTGCTGCCTTTAAGCCACACATCTAAGCCACACATCAGGGTCTGTTTTATTTGCTATAAATGGGCAGCACTGGCTTCCTGTGGCCAGTCTGGCTGGACAGGTTTCTGACCAAGGACAATTAATTCTGGGGCAATCCCATTAGTGTCTGTCAGTGGCTGATGCTGCTGATTGGATCTGTTCCACGTCTGTCAGGAAAAAGCCCCAAGTTCATTTTCCCCAGGCACAGAGCCAGACCCAAAGAGTGCAGACAATCTCAAGGGACACCAGGGCAGAGTCCCACCTGCCCCACCCCTCAGATCCACCCCAAATTCTGTTTTTTTTTTTGCAGGAAAAAGGCACATTCAGCATGCTGCCTTCCATGCCAGCTGTCAGGTGAACTCCAGCCCTGCTGCTGAGCTCTACCTTGGAATGCAGATGGAGAAGGACAGCTGATGTGTTTAATTCTCTGCTGAAGAACATGGAAAAGCAGATTTTTAACAGAGGTTCAAGCCTAGGCCAGGCAGGCAGTCCCCAGCAGCTCCATCTGTAACATTTCATGAGCAGAATCTGAATTAATCTGAAATCTGAGTTTCAAACTACTGAGAGCCAAAAAGACAAATCAACTTTTTGAAAATCTTTACTCCCTTTGTAGCGAAAACTTGAAATTTGCAGCCTAGCAAATGCACATGCCAGGAGGACTGGCACAGCTGCAGCCATGGCTTTTTCTCTTCTTTTCTCTAGCCCCTCAGGGGAAAGTGAATGTGAACAGAGCTGTGAGGAGCCTGACTCTGTGTCCCTCCTCTCACTCCTGCCAGAGCCACCTGAGGAGGGTTTGTGACTGTTCTAGCTCCTTTTTTTCCTTGCCAAAGTCAGGATGAATAACACATGGGAAATGTAGATTTTGGGGTCAGACTTGGGTGTTTATTGTTTCTTATCTATTTAGACTCACCAGCTGTGAGCTCCAACTAGCAAGTTGGAGAAAAGATGTAAAATGGAGCACCTCTAACTCTTTCAAGGTTATTTAAGTGCTAATTACCCAATAATGAGATGACACTGATATTATTTATATTTCTGACCCAATAATGACCACCCAAGGCCTGCAATGCAGACCTTTTTCACCCAATTACAGAAAACCACTCAAACCCATGAAGAAGAAGGAAAAAGAAAGTGAAGGACCCAGACAATGCCCAAAGTCCTCCATCTTGACTCACATGTATTGCTATATACTAAAATCTTAAATCTAAGTTTTTCACCCTGTGAAATCACAAAATACCATTCAAACTCCACTCCCACAACCCCAGTGCCATCACTCAGCATCAGGAGCCTGTTCCAAAGCCTCAAGTCAAACGTGGTGCCTACCTGAGGGCTCAGAAAGCCTGAAATTTTCATCCTCCAGAGTTCCATAAGGGTTCACCCCACAGCTCTTTCAGGTCCATCCACTACATTCTGCAGCACTTGGGCTTCATCTCTGGAGTTTTGGGCTAACCCCTCCTGTGGGTGATCCAGACAGAAAAGTGGGGAGCAGCTCAGTGGAGGGAATGCTCAGGGGATGAGGTTTTGCTCCCCACTCTGTGCTCTGGGTATCCTGGGGTACAGGAGGGTGATGCTGTTTCCTCTGGCTCACAGACTCCTGTGTGTGGCAAGGGAGGGAATGTGTGAGCTGCTGGAGGGCTGCCAGGGCTGCTCCCCTGTGCCTCCTACAATTAACAACCAGTGTCTTGCTGCCATCCATAATCCCGGCTCTTAGGGAGGGATTTTTGGAGCAGTTGTGGTGAAAGTTGCCCCCACATTGGTTTCTTTTCAATCCAAAGGGTGATTCCCTGCCTGTTAGCAGCTATTTCTTTTTATCTGCCCTGCTTTTCTCTTCAAATGCTGTATTTAAATACATCTTCCACCTAGGAAAGGTTTCCTAGAGTGAGGAAAGGGATGAAAATCGAAGGAAAAATAAATTCTGTGACTGCAGGAGGGAAAAAGAGCAGCCTGGGCTGCAGGCATTACTGACCATGTAATACATGCAATTATGCACCTCCAAGGGCACACAAAGGCTGTATTAATATTTTCAAGTGTCTCCAGTTCCACTCCTGTGTTGGGTGATGTGACTGGCAGCTTGCAGAGGGTTAGAGGCAGGGAAAGAAGGGGAATGGTGTTTTTCTTCCTCATTTTGGATGATGTAGGGAGCAGGAATGTGATTTTTGGCACGGTGTTTTTCTTGAATGTGTGTTTGAGGCAACCTGAGCCTCACTCCACGAGTTCCTTATCAGTCTCTTGAGGTTTAACAAGACCAAGCTCAAGGAGCTGCCCCTGGGTCAGGACAAGCCCTGGATCAATCCAGGCTGGGCTGAGCAGAGGGAGCAGCCCTGGGAGAGGGACCTGGGGGTGCTGGGGGTGAGAGCTGGAGCTGCCCCAGCCCTGAACCCCTGCCCTGGGCTGAGCCCCACCTGGGCACCAGGGGAGGGGGATTCTGCCCCTGTGTCTCACTCACATCCCCTTGGGGACAGGAATCCAGCCTAGGAACAATCAAGGCTCCTTCTCCTCCCGCAAATCCCCGGCCCTGGGGAGCGGAGGCAGAGAGCGATGTGCATCCAAAGCTTGCCACCTCCTGGACACTGCGAGTGCCTGCCTGCCCCTGGGAAAGCGAAATCCAGCGGGCATGGGAGCGCCCGGGCTGAAACGGGGAAAAAGAGGGATGGGGAAGGGTTGTGAGCTGCAGAGTGCAGCGCTCTGACCCAAACTCACTGCTCAGTTCATCCCTTCATGGTTGTGTGTGGTGCTGGGCTTGTGGAAATATTGCCAATAATGCCAGTATCCATCCATCCATCCGTCCATCCATCCATCCATCCATCCCCTCAGCCCCACCTACACAGTGCTGGTACCCTGGTCCCTCTCCCACTGCACAATTCCCAGCAATAAATTCCACACCTGGGGGAAAATGCACCTGCCCAGGTGATGCCAGATTGAGGGGGGGGTATAAATTTTTAGATTTTTCTTATAGGTTTTTAATAAGTTTTTTGTTCATAGATTTTTTAATGAATGGGAAAACAAAATCCCATGGTAATAAAAAATAATAAAATGCTGTAACTATGGGGTTTCAATAAGGGACTGAAGCATGGACACTTGAGGCATCACAGTGTGCTAGAGGAGGGCTCCTGATGAGAGATTTTCCTCTGGATTAGGAAATCCAGATTTCCTAAACAGATCCTTCTGCTGGCAAGGAATAATATTGCTGAGACGTTGGGAACATGCCTGGGTTTTCACAAGAAATTAAAGCAAAACAACATATAAAGCAAAATGTTGGCAACTTTCTTTATTTTATCTGGGTTTTTTTAGATGTGCCCATCATTTGTGATGGGTGTCTGAACAGCCATTTGTGCAGGCTCAGCACAGCTTTACTGGTCTGGCTGTGTGACAACAGCTCTCAAAGTCCCCAGAATCAGTCCAGGCTCCCCATGCTGCTGTGTGAAATTGGAATTTCACCCCATTCACCAGGAATTCAGCTGTCAGAGCAGGAATCAGGCCTGCAGTGAGCAGCTTTTGTGGCTGTGGCAGGTCTCAATGACACTCCTGGACATGGCCAGGCTGGGCAGCAGTGACAGGGCCACCACAGGGACACTGCTCTCAGACACCTCCAGAGGCCCCAGGCTCAGTTCCATGGTCAGTGGATCACTAGAGAGGAAATCACTGCTCTTCTGTCTGACAGGAGCTATAAACACAGGGTTTATTCCAAAATAAGGTCAGAAACCTACTCTTGCCAGCTTCAAAAAACTTTCAAATCCTACAGAAGACAACAATGGGAATAGGGAGCAGGCAGCAAGCCAAGGAGGCTGTTGTACCTTTGCCAACAAATACTCCTTTGGCTTTTTTGCTGGAGCCAGAATCTGCATCCAGCATCTCCCCAATTGTTGGTACCTAGACATCAATTTAAAAAACATGTACAGACATCATATAGGCTGCAACCTCATCCCTAATACAATATGATTTAATTCATTACAAGTCATTTATTTTCTGGCCCAGTTAAGCCTGACTTGCCTGAAACTCAGATCAGGCATCTCAGATTAATTCAGCTCCCCTTCCTCACCTGGTGGAGTGGCAGAAATTGCCCTCAGATCACTCAGATCCAGGGATGTCACATTTGTCCTCAAGAGCAGAAGGTTGTTTCATCCCTTTCCTGCTGCTTTGGTCTTGACTTTGCACATGGAAAAGACACATTCTGGAAAACAAAGAGCAAACACAAATTTACCTTGGAGAAATAGAACTTTTATTCAAGCAGACCTATTCTGGGTCCCCAGGGATGTTCAACCCTGCCTCACTTCTGGGATTCACAAAAATCCCCAACCTCTCCCATCTCTTTGAGGCCTTTAAGAGCTGCCTGCACCTCCTGCAGCCTTTGTTGGTGTCAGCAAGGTGGGACACTGCAGGAACTTCCATCATCCTGAGGGGGACCAGGACTTCCCTCCCTCCCAGCACAGCTCAGCAGAGCTTTTCCATCAGCTTTGGAGGCAAGGTGGTGCCTGCACCACTCTGCAAATGAGGGAAGTGATTTAATCTAGGCTGGCATCACCCTAATCACAGCAGGGCCATCAGCCTCTTTGCCTTCCAAAACCACAGAAAGCTTGAGGGCACCTCAGGCAGGGCACAGGGAACCTCAGGGGACACTGAACCTGTGAGGTGACTCCAAAAATCGAGTCCCCAGGCCAGGTGGAGAATTGAACATCCCCTCCTGGCTGAGGATTCCCATCAACCCCCCAGCATCACCCCCAGGACTGGAACTGGGATCTTTGGGGGTCCTTTCCACCCTGCACAGCTCTGAGGGCAGCTGGGAGAAAGGTTTGTGACAACCCATGGAAAGCTCACAGGCACCCTGAATGAGGGAGGAGAAGGCAGCTGCTGTCACTGGGCACTGCTACATCAGCTCTAGGTTGTTTTTCCCTTTTGAAGTAGCCAGGAATTGAATATCTGTCTCCCAGTGCTGTTCTCAGTGATCACCAAATTGTTGTCTGCTGTCAGCACAGGCAGTTCCTGTTATCACTCTCACCTTTTAGCAGGGCATGTGGGGCAAGATGCAATCAATCCCAGCCAAAAGAATGGCAGCTTTTTGGGTTTTTCCCCACAAAATAAGCTTCAAACTCAGGATACAACCCATGCAAATGCAGCAGTGTAACTGTGGGCTTTTTATCTTCTTTTCTTCTTAGAGCTGGGATTAATGCACATGAGATGCAGTTTGTGTTTGGACTCAGTGTTTATTAATTCTTATCTAAAGTGCAATCTCACAAGTTGTGAGTTCCAGCCAACAACATAAAAAATAGGCCTGTCTCTAACTCTTTCCAAGGTTATTTAAGCACTAATTACCTAATAATGAGATGACACCTGCATTATTTATACTTTTGACCCAATAATGGCCACTCAAGCTCTGCAATGTGGATCTTTTCCACCCAATTAGAAAAAACACCCCAAACCACGAAGAAGCTGAAAGAAAAACAACCTAGTCAATGCCCTAAATCCTCCATATTGCCCCTTGTATATTACTATATACTAAAACCTTAAATGCTAAGTTTTCCACCCTGTGAAATCACACACTTCTATTCAAACTCCACACCCACAACCCCAGTGCTATCACTCAGTTTTGGAAGCCTGTTCCATTTGACAGCCTCAAGTCAAACGTGGTGCTTGCTTGAGGGTCAGTGCCTTTTAACAAAGAAAACCTGAAATTCTCATCCTCCAGTGTTCCAACATGTAACCCCCTGGAGCAGCATCAGCCCTTGGACTTATATTTTCATTTTCAGACACCAAGGTGTCCCCTTAGCTCATCAGGCCACCACAACACAAACCTGAAGGCAGCTTCACCCCTCTCACAACCAGGGCCACTCTAAACCCTCTGCTGAAGCTCCATCACACAGCACAAGGACCTTGCCCTGCAATATTGCACTGGTGCCTGCAGCAAAACCCCAGCAGAGCCCTGGGAACCCACACAGGGCTGTGGCACAGCAACCTCACCCTCTGCAGGTGTCCTTTAAGCATTTCACAGCCCGAATGGGCAGCAGCTGTGTCCCAGCAGCAGCTGGGAGTGCCTGACTGCTCACTCTGGCCCAGGTGATGTCTGGGCTGTTCAAGGCTCTCACTGAACTCAGCACAGCTGAACAGTTCTTGGGATTTTCTATTTGCTGCAAAAGAGACTTCAGTCTAAATCTTTGTAGTTCCTTTTATGTCTCTCTTCAGAAGACACCCTAAAATTACCAACATTAACCCTGTTAGAAATGCTTTGTCCCACCACTGCCAGCTACTGAATTTTGTGACTTGCAGCTAAATCTCTGCACCTGTAATGAGCCTTTTCCGTGTTCCCAGGATAAGAAAGCAATCTCCAAAGTCCTTTGAGTAAGCCCATGCTGTGCAGGGTTCAGGCTCACACCAGAGCCCTTGCAGATGTACTTGGCACAAAACTGCAGAGCCAGGTTGTTGCCTGAAATAAAATCTGCTTTTGCAGCAGAAATAACGTATTTACACTGTATAATTCCTGCACATTTATCTTTTATCTTTGACATCCTCTCCATACAGCTTTCTCCAAAATCCTACTACCAAGCAGTCTCTTAATTACATCCATTTTTTCTCATGGCATCTGCCTTTCTGTTAAAATTCCACAGGTAGACTTGGCTCCTTTTACACTGACAAGCAGACGTGTGCCTGGACTCAGCCACAGAGCCCTGGAGTTTGGGTTCCTCTGGGGAAATCAGTCAGTTTTGGGGACCAAATATTCATGGAATGGCTGTGGTTGGAAGGAACCTCAAAGTTCATCCCATCCCAGCCCTGCCATGTCAGGGACACCTCCTACTGTCCCAGGCTGTCCCCAATGTCCAACCTGGCCTTGGGCACTGCCAGGGATCCAGGGGCAGCCACAGCTGCTCTGGGCACCCTGTGCCAGGGCCTGCCCACCCTCCCAGGGAACAATTCCTGCCCAATCTCCCATCCAGCCCTGCCCTCTGGCACTGGGAGCCATTCCCTGTGTCCTGAAACTCCAGGCTATTGTAAACAACCTCTCTCCATCTTTCCACATGTATTATACCACATTTTAGAAAAAACACAGTTACCTGCTGTAGCTTTTTTTTTTTTTTTTTCTTTTCTTTTGAGATGCAGATTTCCTTGAACCTTCTCAGGCCATCAACTTGAGATTACTTAGTCCTGAAACAAGGAAAAGTAGCACCCACCATCCTCCCCGGGCACTACAGCAATTACAATTTCCTCCCTATTTCCATCAAACCCTGACCTCAGCCACCTCAAACCCCACACCTTCCCTATTCCTTCCAAGGGAAAAGCAGGGGATTTGCTCATTTAAGCAGGTGTGGGACATGCAGGGAATTAACGATGGGCGTGGGCCTGGGCTGGGTCACGCCCGGGAGGCCGGAAGGGGAAAAGCCCTGCGGGATAAATCCCGCTTTGTGTGTGGGGATCGGGCTGGACGGGAGCTCAGCTCGGGTGGGCTCTGTAGGACCCACTAGATGGCGGCAGCTCCTTAAGTTTGTGCTTTTAGAGTGGAAAAAGCGGAGGATGAAGTTCCCACCTGGAAGTTGAGGCCGGAGCTGAGCGCCTCATCCCGCGCATCCCTGGGGCGTCCCTGCCCGCATCGTGCCTGCGGGTGAAAACCCTCCTAGAGGGGCTCTTTCTCGAGCTGGAGACCTGGAATGTGTAATTTCTCACCAAGTAAGTGCTGCAAAGTTGCGTCTGAGTGCTCTGAGTGTTCCCCGCTCCTCCAGACTGGGTTTGCTGGGGGGTCCGGGCTGTGCGTGCTCCCTGAGGTGCTGCTGTGCAGGAGTGGAGCTTAGAGCCCTTGGAAAAGGCTCAAAGGTGGATAAATATTGCCTGTGTGTTGAGGTGGATAAATATTGCCCGTGTGTTGAGGTGGATAAATATTTCCTGTGTTTTGAGGTGGATAAATATTGCCTGTGTGTGTGCTTTCCCCCCGGGAAGGCAGAACCGGACCAGCCCTGGGTTCTCAGCTCGCAGCCAAGGTGTTCCAGCATTCCCGGCTGCTCTCTGTGATTCCTGCTGTGCCCAGGGTTAATGTCTGGGCTATCAGTGACAGCCACAGCCCGAGGGGAAAGTGGATTTGAGGGCTCATTTCACATTTGTGGCAGCGTAATTAAATCCCACCGGTTTAGGCAAGGAATGCTGCTCCATCCCAAACTCACACAGGCTGGGTGATTCCTGTCCTGGATTCTCCCTTTAGGACTAAATCCTTTCCTGGGAGGGGCTGCTGGGGTTGGTAGCTGCTAATTCAACCGAGAGAGTTAAGGGTGCAGGTTTCAATACCTCCAGGGGCTTTGGGAGAGCTGGAGAGGGGTTTTGGACAAGAGCATGGATGATGGGACAAGGGGGAATGGCTTGACACTGGTAGAAGGTAGGGTTAGGTTGGATATTAGAAGGAAATTCTGCCCTGGGAGGGTGGGCAGGCCCTGGCACAGGGTGCCCAGAGCAGCTGTGGCTGTCCCTGGATCCCTGGCAGTGCCCAGGGCCAGGCTGGAGTAGCCGGGGACAGTGGGAGATGTCCCTGCCTGTGGCTGGGGTGGCACTGGATGAGATTTAGGGTTCCTTCCAACCCAAACCATTCTGGAATTCACACATTCTTTTGAAGCAACCATCCAGCAGTAAGTGAGGGAATTTTGCAGCCATCTGTGGCTTAAAATCACCACCTTAAAATCCTTTGCTGAGTGACAGGCAACTCCAAGGTTAACTTTGTCCTAATTATGCTGCTTGGTAAATGGAAGCACTTATACATGCAAATTTATCTGCCTTGCCTCCTGCCTTTCCCTGAAGTGGCTCCTTGTCATGGAATGTGTCCTGGTACTGCTCCAGGACAAAGAGCTCCAGGTGTGCCTGGTGTTGTGTGGGCCATGGTCACTGTGGGATCAGTGCTGGCTGAACCCTCCCCTCTGCAGAAGCAGCAGAATTCTCACGTTGTGCTGTTTATAGACAGGGTGTGAGTGACTCCATGAGGGACAGGTGAGAAAGTTGTGGCAAAGCTGGGAGGAAAATCAGCACTTGGTTCATGGGCAAAGAGAGGGAGGACAGCTGTGCTGGCTCAGACGTCTTCACTCCCTTCTCACAGCTGTTGCTGTTGGAGCTGGCTCTTCCTTTTGCAGGCTGATTGGTAGCTCAGGTGTTCTTATTTGCTGCTGCAGCTGTGATACATTTCAGGGGGAGAGCATTTCTGGGTCCCTGCCTGCTGTGCTGCTCCGCTCAGGTGCAATGCTGGGAAGAGAGCAGCATCCTTAATTTCTGATTGGTTCCAGGTTTGCTGGAAAACCTTCAGGAACTGGGCAGATTGCTCACACCTGATGTTTCAGACTCATCTGTGTAGCTTTGTGGTAGAGTGTGAAATCACCTGGGCATGTTTAGGAGTTGTAGTGGGTGATAGGAACCGTGGTTCTTGTTGCTGCCATTCCTAAAGGAGGGAATGTGCTTCATTGCAGCTCCATCACATGGAAACTGCTTTTGCTGTAATGTTTTCCTGGTGTTAAAGATGGCAGGTTGTGTCCTATTGGGTCCACAGATACGACAACACAACTTGGAAATCACTTCCAAGGTGTGCAATCTGCAGCTCACCAGAGGGGGAATCTCTTCTGTGCTGCTCATCCCTGCTCTGAAGTGCTCACCCAGCTGTGCTGGTGGGGCTTGCTCATCCAGGTTCTGCTTTTCCTGGAGCAGCCCTGTGGAATTGGGGACAGCTATTCCCCGGGGTTCATTTGTGCTCAGCCTCCTTTCCATCCACGCCGTGGTGCAGTTTAATTGGGATGTGGATTTTCACTTTTTTCTGAAATGCCATTTCCTTCCTGCTTTCCTGCCACGGCACCAGAGACGCTGCTGTCCTCTGGCTGCAGTGACAGAGGCAGCTCCATTCTGGAAGGCGAAAGGGAGCTTGTTAACAGCTACCTTCGTGCTTAATTAATGATCCAGCGTGGTGGGGGAACTGCTCCCTCCTGCC
Organism: Aegithalos caudatus; assembly: GCA_013389925.1. Taxonomy (NCBI): domain Eukaryota; kingdom Metazoa; phylum Chordata; class Aves; order Passeriformes; family Aegithalidae; genus Aegithalos; species Aegithalos caudatus. The sequence goes on from WEIU01051963.1 coordinate 1,378,344, forward strand.
CAGAGCAGCTCTGTCACTGTCCCCAGATCTGTGCTTTCTGCCCGTGGTGACTGTGCCTGATATGGACAGAAATGGGACAAATATTGGTGGCTTGCACAGAGCTCCTGATTCCCCTCGTGTGTCTGCTCTGTGAAATGTTTGGAGGGCTGAGTGAAGGGAGGGAATGTAGGATAGTGAATTCAAGGCCTTTTTTTTTTTTTTTAATTCCATTTGTTGAAGCCAAATGACTGGAATTAAATGTGACCTGTCTGAAAGCCAACCTTGTTTCCAAATACTGCACGGGGAGCCCAGATCAGAAGACACATTACAAACATTGCAGTAGCATAACTTGAGGCAAGTGCAATCATTTACTTGACTAATGAATCCCCTGGGCTGCTAGCAAGAGAGAAAAATCTCTCATTCATCTTCTTAATTTAATAAGCAGAGGGGTTGGCCTTAAGGGTGAATGAAATGAGTAGTGATCCCATGAATGTTTCAGCAAATTGATGTACAATACGATAAGGGAGATCCAGTGAACGGCTTGCTTTGTTCTGAGAGATTGTCAGGGAGCTTTAGGGGAGAGGGAGAGAAGCTGGAGCTGATGGCTCCGGGTGGCTCTCACCGCAATTCCCTCCCAATTTTCCCGACCTGTGCAGGCTGGAACACGGGGATTTTGTTAGGATATCATCACGTGAGCCGAGTTCAGGATTGTTGTGCTTGCTGTTTGCACAGGGTGTCACACCAGGGTGTCTGCCCTTATTAACACCCTGCTGTGGTACAAACAGAGAATTCCCTAAGGCACCCATCAGGGATCCTGAGGAAAGCTGCAAGCTGCATTCCCTGCTCAGCCTGACACCCACACCAGTTGTTCCACCTTGGAAAGGTTCGTGGAAGGATGCCTGTGCTTGTGGGAGAGAATGAGGCTCGTTCCTGCCTTTCGTGCTCCTGATTACTCCCGAGAACAAACCCGTGGTGGGAAAGGAGGTGATTTAATGGCCAGAGCCGGGATTGCTGCTTCTGCCACCACAGCAATTATTGAGAGATCACCCGAGTGCTTCGTGCATCAGGGAAACTGAGGCAGGGATTCAATCATAACACTGCTGGAGATAATAAAAGCAGGGTAAGGAAGCTTCTGACACAGGCAATAAACTTGGTAATTTTTTAAACAAAGCCCCCAGAAGGGAATGCTGCTTAAACTCCTATTAAACCGTGAACCATATAAAGTGACTTTTGGGAGGCTGACTGAAGTATAAAGAAGCTGAAAATGGGAATGCTTGTTCTTGGCTTTTGTTCGAGAGAGGATTTTAGGCTTAGATGGTCCATTACTACTGAATGCACTTTGATAAGTACAATCTTCCAAGGCCCTTTATGATGAGCACACAGTGGAGAGCAGCAAACTGAGTTATCAAAAAAATGAATGGCTTTTGGAATGTCGTGAATCCCAGAGTTCTTGAGATCAAACTGGGAGGTCAGGGGTTCTCTTACTGAAGGTAAAGCATACAGTCATAATGAAGATCATTTGTTGCATTGGAACCTGAAATAATTACATTTGTCAGCTCTCCCTAATTTGATGGGATGGAGGCAAAAGGATATGGATTTATGATTTGAATCCTCATGTGTATGCATGAGTGTAGGTCTGTTAGAAGAATGTTTACAGCAGAGTGCTTTTGGATTCTGGCCAGTATTTGCAGGGCTGCTCTCCCAAAGCTTGGTGACTTTAATAGAATGTGTAGAAAATTGCTCCTTTTAATTGAGGTAAATTGTTGTCATGTTGGCATAATGTGAGCTGTGCTGCTCCATTTTGGGGTTCAAACTGCAGTTCTGAACATATCAAGGATTAAAAACCTTGGAAAACCTCAGTATTGCAGCATTTCTGATAGCACAGAGCAGAATTGCTCAGAAGCATCACTCTGGTGACTGGGTTTGCTGTGAGCACACACAGATTCTGGAAGTCAAGCCAAGAGCCAGCCCTGAGTTCAACGTTGAAACAATGAAAACCTGACTGAATCAGGCTGTTAATGTTTTGTGCCCTTTGCAGTCTTGTAGCTGTGAGAGATGGATGTTGTAGGAAGCATTTTTAGTCACAGGAGAGAAAACAACAGCCAGGTGTTTGGGTTCCAGTGGGCTGGGGCAGGGAGGAAGCTTCCAAAGGGGAACAGCCTCATTTCCACTGTGATTAAATTAGAGGCTTGACATTAAATGGTCTGAGCTGTCAAAGCTGTCAGGGAGCTGGGAGGCTGAGGCAGATTCGCTGTGGTCAGGGCTCCTGCTATTCCTGGGGCAGATGGAACAACCCCTGCCAGGTGTGTGGTGCTTCCTGAGCTGAGGAGTGGCTCTGAACTGGGCAGTGAAAGCCAGTCCCATCCCCAGATCACATTCCTGAGCACTGAAAGGGAAAGAAAAGTGTCCTGGTCCCATGGGTGCAGAGGGGCTGGATCCGTGCTCCTGTCAGGGAGGAGTCCCCAAGGCCTGGAGCACTCCCAAGGCCCCTTGGCTGCTCACTCCTCTTCCACTTTAGCTGTTGTATCTTCATCTTATCTTGAGACAGGGAGAGTTTTATCACAAGAGAACTTGGGGTGAAGGCAGGGATGTGCAGTGGCTGAGCCTGAAGAACACATTGCTGCAGGCAGAGTAGCTCTGTTCTTGCTCCTGGTTCTAAAGTCTTCCCCTTCCTTAAAAGCTCATCAGCTGCACTGGGATGTGAATTTTAACCTTTTGGGGTTTTTTGTTTGTTGAGCAACAAACAAAATTATCCCTCTTGGTATAGAGACTGGTTCTGGATATCCCTGGGTAAGGGATTTCCTTCCTTGACCCCTGGTTTCTCTCTTGGTGGGTATTTCACAGCTGCTTGTTGCTGCTGCTTCAGCCAGACCAACTCCTGAGTGCTGAGCCTGTTTTTTGTGTGAGTGTGATTTTTGTGCTGTAAAATGAGGAATTTTTTGGCTCTACTGGCAGCTGCCACTTCTTTCTGAAGAGTGCAGCCCTTCCTTAGCTGTGCCAGGTGGGGAGAACAGAGTGGGAAAGTGAAGCTGGGTCAGCTCTGTGCTCAGCTCTGCACATGGATAATGCCACAGCTCCTGTGTGAACCTGCTGACAGAGGCTGGGCTGGGACATGGAATTTCCAGTTCAGCTTGGTGTGCACAGTCCAGACTGGGAATTTGTTATCAGGCTGGTGTCAGGCTCACAAGACACAAACCCTTTTGACTGACAGACCCCAGGCATTGGTCTCCAAGTGTCCCATCTTCCAAGCAGCCCTTGCTGTGCTGCCCCTGCAGCAGGAAGGACCTGGATCTCTCTGTGGGCTGCAGAGAGGCTTGCCTTGAGGTGGAAGAGCTGACTGGTAGGCACAAGCCACTGCTGTCATACCAGCCAGGCCTCAGTTTGCACATTCTGATGTCTCTGGGGGTGGCCAGTGCCAGATGTGTCTGAGAGAGGTGCCAGAAGCTCCTCAGTGTGCTCTTATAAAATGTCAAGCTCCTCTGTCTGTTCCACAGGGTGAGGAGATCTTTCAAGTCTTCAGCTGAGCCCAGACAATAAAAATGATGGTTCTGTGCCTCATTGCAGAACTTGCTGGGTTTTCATTTGGCCAGAAGTCCCAACCTCTCCTGCACTCCTGCCCCAGGAGGTTTAGCATTAATGCATTTATCTGTGTGTATGAGGAGAAGGGAACATTTCTGTTTTTACAGATGGCGTGGGTTCAGGAAATCCAGTCAGCTGGTGTGGGTCTGGAAACCATTCTGCCCTTATTAACACCCTCCAATGATATAAACAGAGAATCCCCTAAGCAAGGAACAGTCTAAATAAAACTCCAGGCCAAACCAGAATGTCTAAGGTGTGCCAGATCTCGCCTCAGGGAAAGAGAGGGGATGGGAAGTGCCAGGAAAGGGAAGATCTTAATTTCTAAGAGAACAGCCCCATGACTGAGGGAATTTTGTGTTCTTGCCTCTCCCAAAAGGGAGAGAGGAGAGCTGGGGAAGGGAGATCCTGGGGAAAAAGCCTTTTCTGTCACTGCCTTGTCTCTTCTCTTGGAAAGGACTGGTGAGACCTAAGCCAGGGATTGTCTTAAGACAGAGGTTGGAGGCCAAAAGCCTTTGTAGATCTGAGCCTGTATTTTCTGTCTGCCTCAGTTTCCTGTCTGTAGTGAAGGAAAAGCAGCTAAAAATACCCAGCAGCAGAGCAGTGTCTGTGCCTGGGGTGGGGCCCTGGGCTCTTGCTGTGTGGGATGCCTTTCCTGGGAGCTGGAGGGGGATCTGGTGGCTGCAGGTAGGTTCCAGCAGGGCTTGGGGACATGCCACCTGCCCCTGGGGACAGTGCTCCAGCTCAGGATGGGCATCTCTGCTGTCCACCTCACCTTGCATTTGTCATGGGCACTGTGGGGCAGAGGGATGTTGAAGGGGGTGTTTAAGGGGCTGTTCCTGTGTCATCCCAGATGAACAAGGACGTTTCTTCCAGGGCTGATGTCTCTGATCAGGACAGACATGGTGAAGGGGTTGGGAAAATGTCTTGTGATGCAACTTTGAGAGCTAAATTAGAAAAAAACCAAAACAAAACCCCCCCCTTCCTCTTCCTTTTCTTCCACTCTTATCGCTTTCTACTTTCCTTTTATCTTTCCTCCCTTCTTGTTTGTGTCTGTTCTTTCCCTGTAATTCCTAATGTAAGTAAGGAAGAATTTAATACGCTGAGACAGGAGAGAAGTTGCTCCACGCGTTGCAGATGCACAACATGTCTTCATTAACTCCCCATGACATTCAAAATAGCTCGAGATAAAGACAAACTAAATCTGGGAAGACAAATATAAATACTGTTCCCCCCTCCCTCTCTCCCTGCGAGGCGCTCCCCCCCAGGGCACGCATTCAATTACTGAAGATGAATGGAGCAAAGCAGAGCAGCCTTTGGGATGCTGAGCCCGGCGCTGCCTGCTCCTGCCATCAGATGGCCCCACACTTCATGGAATGTGCTCCCGGGCCCGGCTCCAGCCTCCCTGGGGTCTGCAAGCCCTCCTTGGAGCTCTGACAGCCTGCAGACACTCGGAAATGCTGGTGGAGCCAAGAGCAGGGCGTGCTGCATCCCCTGTGCCTGTGCCGCCTCTCCTTGTCCTCCAGAGGTGTGTGGAAGGGAAGGTTTTAAAGCACCAGATGTGGGGGGAATGAGGAGTTGGGCTTGTTCTCCTTCACAGGATATCCTGAACAGGGGGTGACCCACAGGGATCATTGATCCAGCCCCCCAACAATCCCAGCCTGGGCATCCCTGGCAGCGCTGTCCAAAGGCTCCTGGAGCTCTGGCAGCCTCGGGGCCGTGCCCATTCCCTGGGGAGCCTGGGCAGTGCCAGCACCCTCTGCCAACCACCTTTTCCCTGCTGTGCAGCTGGGAGCCAGTGATGGGGCTTCTCCCCTGGTGAGGAGCAGTGGGAGCAGCAGAGCCCACTGGGACAGGCTGTGCCAGTGGTTGCTTCTGTCCAGCAGATCTGATCCCGAGTGGGGATCACAGAGCTTGAGATGGAGGTTGGGTTTTGCTCTGCAGAGTGCAGGCTGCAGTTGTTGTTCTGGGTGCCCTGGTCTCCCCAGCACGCAGAGGTTTGAGTGTCAGAGCTGGGCTGCTCTGTAAGGAGGGGGACAGGGTTAGGGCTGTGGCTGTGCCATCCCTGGAAGTCCAAGGCCAGGTTGGATGGGGCTTGGAGCAATCTGGGCCGTGCCCATGGCAGGGGGTGCAATGAGATGAGCTTTAAGGCCCCTTCCCACCCAGCCCAGTCAGGGATCCCACAGGAGCTGGTGTGCAAAGGCAGTGCAGGTGCAGTGTCCCACTGGGGAATGTGCCTGGCCCAGCCTCTCATCCTGTGGAATGACTGTAGGCACTTCATGGCTGCTGTTCACCAGTGTGAATGTGTCTGTACAGAGCACAGAACACCTGGGTTAAAGCTCAAGGGGGTTTTGGGGGAGAAGTTTCTCTGCCCTGCTGTTTGCAGCTGGGTCCCCAGAACCTCTGCCTGTTCTGACTCAGAGGTGCACAGAGAGCTGCTGGTTCAGGGATCCTTTGCTGCACTCACCAGACTCCAGCTCCACTCAAACATCACTTGTGGAAGAGTCTCTGTGATCTCTCAGAGCTCTGCTGTGGCTGCAGTGCTGCAGGAGTTGGGGTTGAGCTCAGATTGCTGCCATCTGGGACGAGCAGCTTCCCAAGGAAGGACTTGCCATCCCTTCCCATTAAAGTCTTTTCAGTTCCCTGCCTCTCTGTGCACAGCAGATGATTATCTTGCAAAAGCATTCTGTTATTTTTTTTTTCCCTGTGTAGTTCAAATTATGCTTTCCTAAGTGCATTACCTGGCATTTGTCTGCACTGAACTTCATCTGACTTCATGCTGTCCATCCACCTACCTCTGTTAAATGTAATTGAAATTGAGTTTGGGCTGGGGGAGGCCTGGGGTTGATGTAGCAGAAAAGCAGTGGCCTGTGCTTCCAGGACTAAAGAAATAGTGTGAGCTATTGCAGTTGTTGAGTCCTGTTAAATCCAGTTGTGTGCACGTTACAGTGAATTAAGTGAACATCAGAAAGGACAGAACCTCTTCTGTGCTATGCCAGGCTTAAAATCAGCATAACTGAATAGCCTTCCTTGCATGGATTCGTGTTTTATGTGAGGTCAGCATCTGTCCCTGGGAAATTGTCTGGAAGTGACAACTTTCTCCAGCAGGAGCAGGCTGGGAGTGCAAAGTGGGGATTGTTCTCTCCTGTCAGAGGACACAACCCCTGAGGGTTCAGAGCAGCCTGAGCAGGGATCTGGACACAGTTTTCTCATTAAGAGGAGTGTCTGCTTCTGAGGACTTGGGCAAGTTCAGCTACACTGATGAGCTGGTTGCAGTTTGCTCTGGTTGTTTCACTCTGTTCATTCATTTAATTTACTCTGAGTAACTGGCTAGTCCTAAATTAACTCTTAACAGGAATGGAGGGGGGAAAAAACCACAAACTGCTTTTAAAATGAAGCTGCTCCTGGTGGGTAGAATGACCCAGCCCAGTGCAGTGGATAAGTGGGGGACTGCACTCAGCAACCCAGGCAATGCCTGTGCAGCCCTTGCTGCTGAAGGCTTTTGTGCTGTAAGGTGACCTGGTGCTGAGAAGGACTCAGATGTCCCTTTGGAGGGGTAAACTCAACACTGGTACCTGTGGCTTGCATACTGGGTGGATGAAATGATGTGTACAATTTTATTTTTTTTTTTTTGTGGTTGTTTGTTTTGGTTTGTGTTTTGTTTTTCCCAAGGATTCCATCAGAAATAAATGCAGAGTCCAAATTCTCCCCACTGTAGGCATTTCAAAGTCTGCCCCTCTGATCCCATGCTTCTCCTTGCAGGAACAGCAACCCTAACCCACCTGTTCAAATGCTGTGATCAGCTTGGTGCTGGAATTTGAGTTAGTGGGATGCTGAGCCCCCTTGAAACTCCTTCAGTCTGGATTTTTTAAGTCTTGCAGCCCCCCTGTGAGGAAGAGGCTGTGCCACTGGACTGCATTTGCAGAGAGGGCAGCAGAACTGTGGCCAGGCTCTGGTTTGCCCAGGGATCCAGAGATTGACCAGGGACTGTGGGGGATGTTTTGCAGCAGTGACCAGCCACGTTCTGCTGGACATGTCCCTGCTGTTCTCTCTCCTGTACCTTTCCTTGTGTTGGTGCTTTGAGGATCTGCTCCCCTCTCTCCTCCCTGTGTTCCTTTTAATGATTTATTATTGCCTGAGTGGGTTTTTTCCCCTCCATCAGTGCCTGTGGCTCTCACAATGAACAGCTCCAGCATCTTCAGGTAATGTTTAGTGGCAATTAAATGAAATCTCCTCCCCCACCCTGCCCTTTTGTCAAATGAATCTAAAAAGGCTTTTATGGGGGTGAGATGCAGGGGGGAAATTAAAAGGGTTCATAAAAGTGGATTTTCAGAACAGCCTAATGAAGGAAGTGAACCTCCTGAGAGATCAAAGCTGAACCCACTATGCCAGTGCAGAGAGTTTCAGCTTTTTCATATGTTTCCACTGGCATGAAAGCAACATGCACAAACATTTCTCCCAACAGCTTTAACTTTTAAAGTCCTGTGGGTTTGGCATTAATGGCCTATTTCTGCTTTGTCCAGTGCTGGGGCTCAGTGTTTCATTAGACATTTGTGTGATGCCTCTTCACTTCTGGAGAAGAGCTGGGACATGCCCATGGTCCATCAGATCCAGCAGCACTGGATCCTTCTCTGAGAGCCAGTTCAGCTCTGCTTGGCTTTGTGGGTTGTTCCTACCCCTCTCTACAATGAGGGAAGCCATGGGATCTTTTGATTGAAAGATCTTTAGGCTGAAAAGCCCTAAAAGCTGTCCCAGGGAGGAGATGTGAAGGCAGTACCCCTCTGCTCCCCTGCTCTGCCTAGTGAGGGGATGGTATTTGAAAGGGGAAATGGCCAATCACCTGCTCCCAGCAACTTATGGAAATGCTGCAAAGTCTTAAAATTCCATTTTCCTTAAATTAAAAAATAAAAAAAATAGGGGGCTCTCAATAGGCTCTGAGGGGGATGGAAATGTTGACTGAGCTACATGTAGGGGAAGTTCCATTAATCATGGAAAGCAAAACTGAAGGCTCTTAATATTAACCAATTTTTGTAGGCCAGGTTCCCCATACCCATAATTTTTCCATTACACATGTAATCTCCTCTCTGGAAAAGGCAAGGTTTGTTTAGCATTTTTTTTTTTTTTTTTTTTTTTTGAGGGGGGTTTGCTGTGGATTAAAGCCTGGATGGTTCAAATTTGTCAGGGGCTGGCTCTGGTCTCCTCTCCTCATCTCGTCACTTGTCGCCCTTGCACAGGTCCCAGGGCTCTTACTTTTAAAGTGTTTCCATGTGTTTGGGAGGAGAATGGGAATGGAGCTGCAGAGAGAGCCCTGAGCACTCACAGCTTCCCCGAGTGCTAATGAGGAACACATTGGCTCTAAGTGGCTGAGTGGAGCAGTTTAGCAGGAACAACAACTTGCACGCAGCCTTATTTATTGCAGGCCTGTTTCTCCCAGAGAGGGAATGTCAACCTGGATTTGGACTTTCACCTAATCTTCCCTGAAAGTACCTGGAGATATTAAGTGACCACCTACTTGGCTTGCTGGGCTTGGGTTTAAAAGCAGATCCCTGCTTCTACCAAAGCAAATTGCTCCCAGGCACGGTGGAGGCTGTAGGTCATGGCTGGAGGGCCTGGGCTTGGTATAAAACCTTTGGAGCTGAGCCTTTTTGTGTGGAAATGGAGGTGGTTTTGCCATGGTTGGAGTGCTGCTGGTGTTGGATGGATGGCAGGGGTGGGAGGAATCATGTCACTGGGAGGTGATCCTAACGCTGCTCCAAGAGAGCTGGCCCAGAGTATGGTCTTCCCATGAGCCATTCCAGGAGGAAACAGAGCTTTCCTCATGTCTGCATGTCAGGAAACAACTCTTCTGGCTTCCACAGGAGCCTGTCTGAGCAGGGAGGTGGGGTAGGAAACAATTGGGACCCGAGTCCAAATTCAGTGATGTGCGCCCAGACTCGGGGAACATCGTGGACTTGTACACACACCCACGAGCAGAGCTTGATTTGCTGCCTTGTGGCAGGAGAAACGCTCCAGAATGGCCAGAAGGGAGGATTTGTTCATGGCCCAGCAGATGAAGGTTGCTCAGGCTCTGCCATGGCTGAGCCCCAGCTGGCAGCTCAGCCCTGCAGTCTCTGTGTCTCCCTCGGTGGGACAAGGGAGAGCAGCAGAGGAGTGAAAAGGAGAACTCATGGGCTGAGCTGGAGACTGTTTGATAGGTGAGGCAAAAGCTATTCAGGCAAGCAAAGCAAACCAAGGAATTCTTTCCTGACTCCCTGATGCCTTGGGAAGGCTGACCTGGAACAGAGACTGGGCAGAGCATAAAGAGAATAAAGCAGAGATTTATTGAAAGTCCTTTAGGGTACACCTTGGACAGGACAGGGCCTGGCCAGGGCTACACCCAAGGTCGACCCAAAATGGTCACAAAATGGACAAACAGTCACAAAGTTTCACACTTTGATAAGTTTGTTCCATTTGCACCTTGGGGTTTAATTGTCCAATTCCAGCTCCAGGCTGTGAGCTCCCATCCTTCTTGTTCCTCCCTCCAGCCACCCTTGTTTGTGCTTTGGGGCTGAAAGTTGTCCTTGGAGTGCAGCAGGAACAGGATTTGTTTTGTGACCCTGACTGTGAGCTCAGAGCTGCACCCTGGGCACCACAGAACCTGGAATACAGCAAAGATAAAACTTCAGGCATCACCCCACGGGTAGGAGCTCAGCCATCCCAGGACAGTCGGGTTCTATCATGAGCAGTGGTGGCTTGGGAAGACAAATCCCATCACTCTGCACATCCTCCTCTTCCTCCTTCCCTGGCTTTATACCCTGTACATGCAGCCCTGAGCTGTGGGCTATCCCTTGGATCAGCTGTCCCAGCTGTGTCCCCCCAGCTCCTTGGGGTGAGAGGCAGAAAAGTCCCTGACTCTGTGAGCACCTCTGAGCAAAGCCCAAACCTCCCTGAGCACAAATCCAGGCACAGCCCTGTGCCAGCTGCTGTGAGGAGCATCAGCTGTGTCCCAGCCCAAAGCAGCAGCTCCTCCTTCACCTCAAGGTTTTGAATTCAGTGCCTGCTCTGTTCTGGGTTCTCCATGGCAGTGCTCTCCAGCAATAGTTTTGCTTAACTCAGAAACCAAGGATAAGTTCTCTCTGCCTGCTCTTAAATCTTATCTGTGGGAAAAGCTGGAGGTGGCAGACCCTCTCTCCTCTGCCACTGAGGTGCTTCCAGGAGTCTGCAGCACTATTGAATTTGTCCCAATGAACTTTGTTACACTTTGAAATGCCAGTTATTGAGTCAGTTCTGTAATTAGTTACCTGATGGGAGTCATGATTATCCACCTACCTCCTAATTGATTAAAATACCTATGCACTGGGCTTTCTCTGCTTTTTTCCATCTACCCAGGTTCAATCAAAGCTGTGATGGAAACACTTTGGCTGTTGCAGCACTGACCAGGTAGCAATTAGCTGAACAGTTACTGCAACCTAAAAACAGTATATGGCTTTAAATGAGGCCTCTTCAAGGTGAACAGAAGAAATTTTTAAAAAAGAATGAAGTTTTTTTTTGTTAAAAGGCTGACCCAGCTGCTTCAATAGTGGAAAATTGACATTGCTCTGATTTACCCTGGCTGAGAACTTCACCCTCTGCATTAAATTACACAAATTACTCTGAATATTGCAAACTACAGTCAATCCCTTCCTGCCAAAGGATGAGCTCATGATTCCTCACTTCTCTTGTGAGGGTAATGATGACCTAACCAGGACTGAAGGTGCAAGTTTTTGCAGCATCTTCTGACTGCTGCTCATAGCAGGAGCAGTGACTTATCTGAAAACCAGCACTCGATCAGCAGGGATGTGGGAATGACAATTCCTCTGTTCCTCCTGGAGCTGGAGGGATCTGGGTGTGAGAGCAGGATGGGGCTAAAGGCCAAGCCCAGGAGTGTCTGCTCAGGTTACCTGGCTGGTAGAAGGTTATTTGTGATTGTGTGCTCAGCCTGTTACCTGTTCTTGCTAACCCAGGGGCTGGTGATTCCCTCTCTTACCTGGGCAGGAGTTTTGTCCCTGCACAAACTCATTTATTTGCCTCACAGACTTTTTACTCCTTATGCAGGGAAGGAGGGAGCCGAGGCAAAGCCATCACCTCACTGGTGCTGAAAAACCTTGGAGTGAGGGAGGAAACAGGCTCAAATTGAAGCAGATGCTATGGTGGGAACAATTACCTGAGAGGAACTCTGGGAGGGAGTGGAAGAGATAATGAAACACCTAGGGATTTGGAAGTCAGCTTTCCAAGGAGCAGAGGGGTTAGCAGTTTAGAGCTGGAGCTTGCAGCTGTGGTGAGAATCAGCCTCCCTTTTCTGCTCCTCCTTTCCCCCCCATTTTCCTCCCCCTGGGCTCAGGGAATGGAGGAGAAAGTGGCATTTGGAGCAGGAGTCATGTTGCCAGTGCAGAGCTGGGGCTGCAATGGTGCTGGAAATGCAACTTTGCAGAGCTCAGCTGCTGCCTGCAGCAAGGGCCAGGAGCTGGGTGAGGGCTGCAAGGGACATCAGTGGGTCCTGACCCCCCAGTCCCTCCCTGCCAGAGGGGGAGTCCCTGTCCCCAGCTCCAGAGCAGCCTGAGCTCTCCATGGGGGTGAATTTAATGGTCCAGGAGAACAAGAGCAGGATGGGTGCCCAGAAATGATCCCTGGAGCCTGAGGCTTGGCTGGTTCCCCTTCTCCTGCAGGCACTCCTATTCCATCAGCTCCCCAGCTTTGTTCCCAGTTTACCTGCATCCCTTCCAGTGCTGCTGATGGGAATTTAGCAGGTGTTTAACATCAGGATGAACTGGGTTGGGTGACACTGCCTGGGTTTCTGCCCTGCCCTGCTAAAAGCCCACTCTTGGGGCTGTTTCTGTTCAGCCCAACAATAAAAACAGAGTTTGGATGAATTTCCATCCCTGCAAAAGACCCTGCACTGCTGGACAGGAGTTGCTGTGTTGGGGTCAGGCAGCATCAGTAACTCAGTGGTGCAAGCAGCTCCCCCTGAAAGCACCTGGAAGTAAAAACAGGGACAAATTTGGGCAGCTGGAAGTCCTCAGTAGCTTCATTCACATCTTGGAAACTTCTTCCCAGTTTGGTGTCAGGCTCATTGTTTCTTCCATCCTTTCTGTGTCTGAGGGTAGAAATGCAAACTGCCAGGGAGCTGGGCACTGCTCTGTCACTGCTGCTGAATTTAGATCCCTGTTTGAAGGCTGGCTGATCCTGAAGGGCTCCTTTTCCCAGGGAGCCAGTGATGGGATGAGGGGAAACAGCCTCAGGTTGTGCCAGGGAGGTTTGGATTGGATATTAGGAAAATACTCATTGAAGGAGTGGTTCAACTTCACAAGGGGCTGCCCAGGGAAGTGGTAGAGCCACCAGCCCTGGGAATGTTCAGAAAATTGAGTAGATGTGGCACTTTAGGATGGGGTTTTGTGGGCATGGGGGTTCCTGGTCAAAGGTTGGGCTCTGTTCTTGGGGGTCTTTCCCAGCCTTGATGACTCCAGGGTCCTGTGGTGCTGCCTGTAGGTAACACTTGCTTGTCTTCCAACCTGTGGCTCTTTGGAGCTGCTAAGAGAAAGCTGGAATGTCAAAGGTGGCTGATTTATGAGAGATGGGCTGTGGCCAGAGGTTGGATGGATTGGGAGACAAAGGAAAGCAGGCCAGGAAATAACTGAAACCTCTGGTGTTCAAGCTGTGGTTTGTGGCCACTTCTCAGGAGTTGCTAAGAGATGCTTAGAGGAACCTGTCACCAGCATGCAGAGATCTGCCTTGTGGGGGAGAAACCTGTGCTTGAGCAACTTGAATAATAATAATAATACCAAAAAAAAAAAAAAAAATTAAGTCTATAAAATGAATTTTTATATAAATCTTGTCAAAAATGTCATGTCTTCAATGCAGAGAGCTTCATCCTGTGTACTACCCACCCACATAAAGCGAGATGTGTAAGGTTTGCTGCTGCCTAGGAGTGTTTTTAACCCCTGCCAAGGGTTCCAGAGGCTGTGCTGCCTCTCAGCCAATGTGCAATTTGGCCCAATTCATACCTGTTTTCTGCTCTCCCATTTTAAATCTAAGCAGAGGCTATAAAAGCCTTATTGGGTGCACGCTGGAGGAGGTCTGAAGTGCTGCTTTCCAGTCCAGGAGATTACACCCTCATTTTCTCAGCTGTGATTAACTGGGGCTATCACAGGCTCACCTTGGCTCGGCTAAAATGTGTCCAGTGAGCAGCAAGGGCTTGAAACATCCCTTTGTTCATTATTTGTTATTGTTTCACCTGCCTTGGAATGGTAATTGCCAGTGCTTTGATTCATGGATCACGGTGTAATTTAGTTCCAATTGTTCCAGGCCTGCCCTACAGGCCCTGAGCCAGGCTTTGGGAACTTCCCTATCAGCACTTGGCAGATCCAAGCAGATTCTCCCACTCCTGCTGCAGCCACGTGCCTTCATGAGGAAAAGATATGGGGAAGGTTCTCCCTGTTCAACCAAGGCATCGTGGGGATTTTTTATTTTCATTTTCTTTTTAAGCTTTGTTATTTAGTATATTTTCTTAGATTCCTCAGCAAGGAAAGGGCCAAAGCTGCTTTGAGGGAAGCTCTGGCTCTGACAGCAGCAGCTGAGGATCCTGCTTGCTGTTTAATCTATGCATTTCCATGCTTTTCCTCTACCTGATTATTTTTCCGTGCTGTAGCAGAAGCAGCTTTAGCTCAGGCTAAAATTTGCAGTTAAGGCAGTGAAATGTTTAGAAACATGGTGTTTTCACAGAGCTCAGGAGCTGCAAATCAGCATTACCCCAGTGCTCCCAGCAGGAGAGAGGCAGTGCTGGATTGGGATGTGATTGCCAGAGAACCACTTGGTTATTTAGCTGCTGGACAAGCTCGTGCCTGATCCCCTGAAAAACAAACCTCGGTGTTAATCAGAGAGGAACCATTCCAGAGCTGAGCACAACAGCAACAAGCCTGGAAAGGACCCTGGGAAGTGGTGTAATTCACTCTGCTGCTTGGAGGATGTGTTCTGCCCACGTTATCCCTGACATCCCTGCTAAGCTGCTTTTCATTTGCACTCAGGGACTACTTGGAGAGACTGATTGAGGAGATTTTTTTTTTTGGTCGCCCTAATATTTCACCTTAATCTCCCATGGATCAAATTAGCCTTGTTATTCTTTGTCCTATCAACCAGGACCAGAGAGGAAAAATGGGTTTAGTTCCCTCTTGCCTTGTTGAGGGCTGAAGGGAACTCGTTGATCTTTCCTAGGCAGGACAGTCCCTGATGGTTCTGCCTTGACTCTGTCAGTGTTTTCTATGCATCTTATTCTTATTCAAACTTGCTCCTGTTCCTTGCTTTGCTTAAAATGCAGCACAAACTCTGAACACGGTACCTGAGGCAAAGAAATATTCCTCTGTCTTGGCCTCCCTGAGCTATTCATGTTTTATAGGGATCCTCCTTGTAGGTTTTTAGCTCTTTCCTCTCCTAGAGGATCCAAAAAAGGCCAGTCCTCGTCTGGCCAGGAAGGTTTGTGGGGTGGTGGATCTAAAGTGATTCTACAAAGTTTCTGATATCACAGAACATCCTGAGCTGGAGGGACCCCCAGGATCACCCAGCCCAGCCCCTGTCCCTGCCCAGAGCAGAGCTGGGAGCTGCCCCTCGGGAGGAGCTGCAGCCCCCGGGGCGCTCTGCCCTCCCTCTGCTCCCGCTGAACAATCCCAGCGCCCTCAGCTGCTCCTCAGGGGCCCCTCCAGATCCTTCCCCATCCCTGTGCCCTCCTCTGGACACTCTCTCACACCTTTAGATCTTTTTTTCTTAATGTTGTGGTGCCCAAAACTCCCCCAGCACTTGAGGCCAATCCCAGGACCATCCCTCCCTGGCCTGAGCAGTGATGCTGTCCCTGATGTCCCCAGGACAGGGATGTCCCTCCTGGCTCCAGGGCACTGCTGACTCAACTCCAACTTGCCATTGTCCAACAAAATCCTGAGGTGACCTATGCAAACAGACATCCAGGGAATCCTTAAAAGCCTGGAAGTTGGCAATATCCATTCTTACACAGAAAATAATCTCATCCCTAACAGCCTTTAACGTGTTGCTGCTGCACCACCGCACATTCCCCCAAGTTCTGCTGCAGGAGAGAGGATTTGAAGGTCAAGTGCTGCAGAGCAATCCATTTCCAGCCAAGCCAAAGTAATTCTGATGCTGTGGCACAAGAGGGTGCAATAGGTTTGTGATAAAACCGAGGCACGAGGTGGGTTTGTCCCTCCTGCTGCAATCCTGCCAGTGGAGAAGTTTTTTTTCCCTGCTAAGACTTGTCTCACAAACTTTAACATCCTGTTAATTGGTGGAGTTGGAGCTGTGCAAGTTTGCCTCATTATTTTCACGTCCCATTCGCTCTGAGTAGTCCCATAATTATGGTAATTAAACTCCGCGGGTTTTTTAATTATTATTTTTAAAAAATAATCAAAACTATAGCTGAATTATGAGAGTGCCAAAACGAGCCTGGCAAATGGTAATTTTAGTTTGCTGCGTTATAAATCAAAAGCAGACTTGATTTCCCAGCTTGCTGGATGTTTTGTTAACCAGATCACTGCAGCTCTCCTGAGGCCTCCTGTGCCAAGAGCTGTCCCTGAAGGAACAATCAAGCTTTATAAATAGCAGCCTTAACAAGAGCATCACTGCCAGATGCTGCTGGATTAAGCCAGGGACTCAAAAGGGAACTCCCTCATCTGGGGGCAGCTGGGCTGCCATCCATTACCTGGGACATCCCCTGCTGGGAAGGTTTTGGGGAAGCCCTGTTGGGATGCCTGCAGATGGGCTCCCAAGCTCATTCCTGTGTTTCTGGGCTTCCAGCAGCTCCTCCTGGCTTGCTCTGTGTTTGCTGGAGGTGATCAAGAGCTGAGCTTGGTCTGTTGCTGCCACTGGTGTCTTGCAGAGGAGCAGCAGGGACTCCTGGTGTGGAGCTGGGCTTCCCTCAACTCCAGGGACTGAGCCCACTCTGAAGGAGCCTCAATGTTCAGCCACAATTACAGGGGGTGCTCTGAGCCCCTGCCTCCCCTGAATCAAGTGTCTTAGAGCCCTTTCTTGTGCCTATTACCAGTTCTTCTGGCTGGTAACACCAGCCTTCCTGAGTGATTAAGGTGTGTGATGGACACCCTACTGCAGTTTTTAGGTAAACACTGATTTTTAAACCATGTCCCTGTCTTTTCTAAATCAAGTTTCCTAGAATCCTTTCTTGTGCCTATTACCAGTTCTTCTGGCTGGTAACACCAGCCTTCCTGAGTGATTAAGGTGTGTGATGGGCACCCTACTCCAGTTTTTAGGTAAATGCTGATTTTTAAACCATAGGATATTTCTGCAAGTCTCCAGAGCAGCATTATTTAAGAAGCACTGGGTGCCAAGATCTGTATGGAATACAGTCAGAAAAGAGTCAGAAACTTTGGGTTTTTGGGCATCTGGGTGAGGGGATAAGGACCCACTGGTGGTTGGGATTTCAGAGGCTGGCAGGTGTCTGTCTGACTTTAAAAGAGTGAGCAGCTCCTGGATGGCTGGAGAGGGAATTTTCCCTCACACTGATGTTCACCCAGCAGAGTGGCTGGCAGGGCAGAGCTCTGGCCTGGCCAGGAGTGTGCTCAGGCAGGAAAAGAGGAAGGGGGAAGATGGAGATGAACTCTGCAGGGTCAGACAAGTCATTTGGGGCCAGTGTCAGTTTTATCTCAGAACTGAAGTGTGGTTAAATACTCTTGGGTGAGTGCTTTACCCAGGATCTGAGTCTCTGCAGGTTCCTGCATCCACACATGGTCACCCCTTCCCTGAGGAGACACTTTGGTGCAGAGGATGGAAAGGGAGAGACCTTGCTGTGGAAACAAGTGGCTCCATAGCACAGGGGAGTTCTTCCCAAAATTCCTTCTGACTGTACCATAATGTGCACCAGCTGAATGCCTCTTGCTCTGTCTCACCAAAGACAGAGAAATAGAAAGTCTGAGATGGCAAAATCAATTTAAATTTATATTCTTCCTTCTCTGGGCATCCCTGTGCATAGGAATGTGTTGGTTCACCCCCATGTGCTGGAAAATGAGCCCTTTTCTTTCCAGGGAACTGAAAGTTTTGTAGTTATTCTGGTAGCTTATTTTTCCTGATTTATTCAAACACATTCCATATTGTGCAAGGTATATAATTTCTTCTATTTCCTGACTCCTCCTCTGCTAACTTGAGTTTTTAGATTCCCAGGTAGGGCAGAAAGGGGATCATGGGGGAGGTCCTCTCTGGAAAGGGAGGATGATGCTGCTTCACATCTGGGCCTGTGTTTGTGAGTGAAGTCAAACAGTCTGAGGCTACCTGATTCCCAGCATGTGGCTTGTGAGGTTCCAAACATGAGAGGCACAGTCTATCCCAAGCAACTGCTGCTCCTGAACCACAGGGTGTGTAAACACATCACCTCATGGGTGGAAATATTTGGTTAAAGAACACTTGTTTGCAGCCCTTAAAAGCGTGCAATAAGCACACCTTGTGCTCAGCAGCAGCTTCTGTGCACCTCCTGTCTACAGGAGGCTATCAAAAGGATCAGGAAACACAAATCTCATTTCAGATGAAAGCCTGAAAGGAGATTTATAGATGTGTATACACATTTGGGAAGCTCCAAAGAGCTTGTGTGTGCTGGGGATCATTTCTGGGAAGCTGCTGTCACCAGCAGTGCTCCATCCTCACTTACTCACAACCCCTGGAGCTGGGCATGTTCTGCTGCCCGGACAAACAGGAGCAGCAGTGACCAGCTGGGCCACCACGGGGCTCTCAGAGCATCCTGAACTAACAAACAAAACATGCCCTGCCCTCACCTCACCCCCTGTTCATCACTGATCTCTCCTGAAGGAGGCACTGAGAGCTGCTCTGAGCTGAGTGCTTGGGATGGGGTTTGTCATCCTGCAGGGCAAAAACAGAGATGTGACACTTCTGTCTTCAAGTGTTTACTTCCAGTGCCACTTTGCACACTGCAGGGCTGGGAGATCAGGGCAGGTGAATTTAAGTCCTTGCTTTCCTGTTTATTTTTTCCTGGTGTTTCTGCCTGTACAGTGTGCCCACTGCAGTAACCTACTGAAATATCTGCTGTGATGGGAAATTCCTGAGTGTAAGGCCCAGGAGAGAGGTATTCCACAGGAAGGGAATGCAGGGAGTAGCTGGGAGCTGCTGGTGTTTTTTAATAGGAGTTGCACTGAGGAGAGGGAGGAACATAGACATTGAACTTGTAGCTGCCATTGGCTGAATTGGACATTACAAACCTGTGTGTCAGCACTTCTGATCTTGGAAAACTGAGCAGAGCAATTCCTGGCTTTAGTAAAGAGCAAATGGCAGCCCAGCCCACCTCTCCAAACTCTGAGAGCTTTGTCTGTGTGAGTTTTGCAGGGAATGGACATGTGAGAAAGAGGGAGAAACATGTTGGCAGCTCTGAATTTCTCATAATTAAGAATTATATATTCAGTGAATGCTGTCTGATGCTTTTCTTGCCTTTGCCTCAGTCTTCACAGTGCAGGGCTTGAGTGATCTGAGCTGGAAAGTTGCTTGTTGTGCCCCTTAGTCCTCCAGAATTATTGTGATGGGCTGGGAGATGTGGCCACTTTCAAATTCTCCTTGTGTTCTACTTTTTCCTTTTTTCCTTCAGGCTTGCAGTGCTCTGTCTCTGATTTAGGGGGGACCTTAAGCCTGTCTCGTTCAGTCTGAGCTGGCACCTTTGGGATGGGTGAATATGTGGGACTTTTTGGCATGGGTGAAGTGAATGTGGGTGAATGCAAGAATGTGCTGGGTCCCCTCTGTCTTTTGTGGGGAATTCCAGGAGGTTTTTACCCCATACAGGATTCCCCTTTACACCTCTCTCAAGCAGCTCAGAGCTGCTGTGGCCCAGTTCAGGGAGGGTGCAGCTCTGTGGAGCTCAGCTGGGATGAACACCACTCTCCACCAGGGCTGGAAATGGAAAACCAGTGCTCCAAGCACTCTGAGCTGCAGCCCTTCCCTTCCCAAGGAAATAAATCTGAGACAAACTGCAAAGGTCTCAGCAAATCCTGCCCTGTGTGTGGGTGCCTCAGCCTGTCCCTGCCAGAGGTCCTCACCTCAGGTATCTCACCAGGCAGCAGATCCCCTGCCTGCTTTCCTTCCTTTCAGCATCCCCAGCTCCTGGGACACTTGTTCCTCTCCCACCCCCCTCCCTTTGGTTACTGAATCCCTCTCACTGGGTAAAAAAAAAAAAGGATGACAGAGCTCATCCCAGTGTAGGGCTCTGATCCAGCTGCCCTCTCCAATCTACCTGTGCAGCTGCAGCTCAGACTCTGCTCACCTGCCCTGCATCTTCTGTGTCTTAGGAGCACGAGGGGGTGGATGAAAGCAGGAATTTATTCACTAATGCAGCCCCAAAGCTCTGCTTTTACAGGATGAGGTGATGGAGGCAATAAAAATGTATTGATGGCGATGCAAGTCGTGGTGGTTGTGTTCTGCTTTCTTCAGGCCATCCACCTACTGCTTCTACTGCCCTTTAACCTAAACTCCAGCCTTCCAAACTCCCTAAAATCCCTGAAGTGTTGCTGCACGCAGCATTCTTCTGTATACAAAATATTCCTAGCTAAAAATACACTGAGTACTAAAATTATACAGCTCTTTCCAGAGAATCCTCCTAATTTCTGTAGATTTAGTACATGTCAAGAAGCAATTTAAAGGTCATCTTATTTCCTCATGTTTGTTTAAAAAGAAGTGCTGAGGGCTAACATTTTGGCAAATGCTTGCTGCGAGTTGTACAATTTGTCCTTGTTTTTTTAGATAATGGTGGGTTTCATCTTGTGGAAAGGGAGCAAAATGGAGCTTGATTTGAAAAATAGAGGGTATTGCAAGCCTTGTGCAGATTAGTAAATATAATTCCTGGAAAGGCAAGATGTATTTTGTCAAAGTCTTTGAGCTAGTTGGAAAGGATTATCTTTATCAATCTTTGTCTTCCTGCCTTATTTTAAAGCAAATAGATTAAAAAAGAAAAGTCTTTCTAAAGGCTTGAATTGCTGTTGTCCAACATCTGGCTGCACAGGTGTGGGAGCAGAGCAGTTGACTCCTGGTGGAAGGAGACATGCATGGAAGTCAGAGGAGGGCATTCCCAAAGTGTGGAATCCTCTTTACCCCCCACATTTGGGATTCACAGATGTTCCAAGATATTCCATCCATCTGAGCAGCTGAGGTGAGGAGAGGGCATCTGCCTCTGCTGCTCTGAGTGGCAAGAGGGAAAAAAACAGGGAATTTATGGACTGATCAAACCCTCTACCAGCAGGGATGGAGATGTCACAGTGAAGGAATTTTCTGCAAATTCCCTGTGCCAAACCTGGCAGTGCAACAGGACCATGGGCAGAACTCTGGGGCAATGGAAGGGCATTTTTTAATGCATGAGTTTGGTGTATTTCAGGAGGTATTGAGCCAAATTCTCCTCTCCTAGTGGATCTGGAGTATAATTCCACTTGTCTTAATGGAGATGGATTCCAGATTTACAGTGGTGCTGGAGAGAAGAGGGAAAAGATTATGCACAGAGTGGGTGGGTCGTGGGAAGAACCCCTCCCCTCCTTTCTTTTCTTTTCTACCACAGTTTTCAATGAGAAATCATGTAGACAGCAGCTTCCCAGCCTGCCAATGCAAATTGAGACAAATTAGGGGGTAGATTAACTAATTATTGTAATGTCATGGTAGCAATGCTAGAGTTCAGGTTGCAGAAGGCTTTCAATTATCAGCTTTATTTTTCACAGTTACCTTTTAATTGGTATCGTATTTATGTATAAATTATGGCAGGAAAGCCTCTTGCCTTTTGTTTTCTAGGCATTGAAGAGATGCCTCAGTGGGTTTGGGGCTGGAGAGGGAGAGGGACCCTTGGCAGTGATGGGAGCAGACAGTAAAACCCCACCAGGGGCACATTTGTAAGGCTGGAAATTCCTTTTTAGACCTCACGGTGGAATAGGAGTTAGATCCACATCTGATAAACAGGCTATGTTCAATCTCTGTTTGGGGAGATGAGAAAGTGAAATGTGCAGCTGGCAAGCTCCAGCTCCTCATGTTTCACTCCTCAGAAGCAGACAGTCGCCAAACAAAGGGCCTTAGTGCAGTTATTTTAGCAAAACTAATATACATACCTGTATGTGTATGTATGGCTCCCTCCAGAGCACAGCTGCAGGAAGGGGCTGTGCAAAAAAAAAGACAATTTTGTATCTGCAGTGCTTGGGATGGGGCTGAAATTCTCCACATCCCAAAAAACTTTGATGTGTGCTTTAAGTGTAAACTGAATTTCGACTCCTAACAAAAAATCCCCAGTAAATAATTGGTCTGTGTTTAATGCTCTGTTTGAGGGGTGCCTTGGCCTCAAAGCTAGGTTGGGATTTTGGTTTTGTTTTTTTTTTTCAAATTTCTTTTTTTTTTTTTAATAACTGTAGAAAACCTGTGCTAGAGTTTTGATTGTGTTCATATATTGGGTTGTCTTACCTGTATTCCTTCCTTGCTTCATATGAATTAAATTATTAAGGCAAGTAGGACCTGTGGAACCTCACCAGTGTGTATGTGTGTGTATATATATATATATATATACACACACTTATATATATTCATATGTGTGTGTGTGTATTGAAATGGTCATCTTGGGACCATCAGGTTGTATTTTTTTTTTTCTGGAAAATGGGTTAAATAACAGCAGGATGAGGAAAACTTGTGTGGAGAATGAAATTTCCCTTCCAAGTGGGACCTCAGGGTTTTGTTGGAGCTTTCCAAGAGGTTTGGAGGCTCCCTGCCTGTCTGTTTGAGCAGAGCTTGGGCTGCCCTGGTGATACCTCAGGAGAATTCCTTTGGGATGGAGCACTGAGGGCTTGTTCAAGGTGACTCAGATTATGGGAGATGAAACTTCCATACCTGTCTGGGCTTCCTTCTTGCTCTCAGCCCATCAAATTCTCCCCAAGGCATTGGGACATGGCCATCCCACCTCTCTGGAGCATGGGAATTGTCCTGGTGCAGCTCAGTGGACCAAGAACAGAAGACCCAGGTTGCCCTGAGGCTTCTCTGAGTGGGCACTTTTCTTGCTGTCTTGAGAAAAAACACTGATTTTTTCCTCAAGAAGACAACAAAAAAGCCTCTTAGCCCCATCCAGGCCATGTTTGCACTGGAACTGAAAGCACCGAGACCCTTTCCTGCTCCTGGGAGTTTTCCTTTTGCTGCAGTAGGAAGGGCTGTTAATTTAAGTATGCAATTGATATATGTCATCCAAATCAAAACATCTTGCACGAATGTGATTAAATGAAATTCCTCAAGTATGTTCTTGCCATCTGGAACAACTTTCCCATATTTTGTTGTCTCATTGACTTTTCAAAATTTAACTGAAAATGTATTTTCACTTTTTTTTCTCCCCCCCCTCCTTTGGTAATGCTTAGTTTTTCCTCCCTGCTGCACTTCAATAAAAATCTGCAAATCATTTTGGAATAAGCATTAAGGGGAGGGAGCCCTTCAAAGTCAGAGCACAATCCTGGTGGGTATTGAAGGCTTCCACTGCACTGTTATCCCATCACATCCCAGCATTGCCTCTGGGGGATTGGGCATCCCTTTGATTTTAGCCCAGGAGTGCTATCCAATGAATTATCCTCAGAATTGAATGGGAAGGATGTGTGGATGCTGTGGTGCCCACACCCTGGCAGCTGATGCCACTCCAGCCTTGGAAGGGCCAGACTGACTCACATCTGTCAGGAGATAAAGCAGGAGATAAAGTTCCCATTTGGGAATTTGTACCCTCCTCCTGTTGGACCATCCTGCTGGGAACAGCAGCTTTCCCAAATCTGCCCTTGTGGAAATCAGGGTCAAAGCCCTGTGTAGGAATTCAGACCACAGAATACAAATGAATTCCTAAATCCATGGTCAGCTTCTGGCTTGTTAAGGTTTGGTGCAAATGAAAGCTGCACACGAGATCAAAGCTCAGCTAAGCAGAGGTGAAATCCCAAAGCAGGATTTTGGGGTTCCAAAGTTGCAGATCACCACACTCCTCACTCTTTTTTACTGATCCACTTAAACACAGAAATATAGAGAAATTGTTGCACAGACACTGCTGAGTGTGAGTTGGAAATGTGTTTCTTCTCAGCCACCCACCCTGGGATTTTCAGATTTCCCTGCATTGTTTCCTTCTCACTTTATTTCTTAATGGCATCTGATTATCTGATGGACTTGAGGCAATGCACAATTACAGATTTTCAAGTTTGAATGTTTCTTTTTACTAAGTTTTGCTTTGGATTATTTTCAGTAAAAACCAATGCCCTCCCACTTCCCAAGCTTGGTTTGCCTGGGCTGCTGTGTGAGTGCACTCTGGAAATAACAAATAAGAAACCCAGCAATCAGTCATTTAACAGATTTGAAAATACTGAGTGGTTCTGGCCTGTAACAAGCAGCTATTTAAGTACTTATTTTGTGGCTCACTACTCCTGATGTGAATAATTTACAGAAATAATAATGAGGGAAGACTAAATAAGAAGAAGTACAAGACATGAAAAGGAAGAAGCCAAAAGTTAGGGTCAGCTGGAAGTGTTTGCAGTTTGCAATGTCTATGGGTTTAGGCAACTAAACATTTCAGCCACAGAGTGATGAACAACTGGCTTGAGTGTACTTAGAACCTAATGCAGCCCAATTAACTCTTGTTTGAATTCTAGTCTTGGCCTAGATCTGATCCTACTGAATCCAGCAGCAACATCTCCATTGCTCTGTGCCTGGACACTTTAAACTGGGTCAGTGCTGATGGTAGGGATTCAGAAAAATGTTTAATTTTTTTTTTATGGTAGAGGGAGGAATTACTTTCATATCTGCATTAATTTAGTTTTGTGGCATTTCTCTGCTGTGGCGTGCTGGTGGTGCTGGGGTCCTGGGAGAGATAAGAGGCATGGGGTGGGTGTGCACATCCTGACCCTGGGGGAGATGCTTTGGGGAGAGGTTTTGCCCCTGCAGTGACCAGTGAAGGGGTGTAAGGTGGAGCAGGGAATGCAGACCTGTGCCCAGGGGGCAGGAGCTGAAGGCTGCTGTGGAGCCATCCTGCCCTGCATGGGCATCAGGGATGGGATTCCCACCAGAGGAAATTTTTGCCTGGTGAGAGGACACCCTTTGAGGACTGCCCAGCACCCTGAGTGCAGAAATTGATACAAATAAGGCAAACATTTTTTGCAAGTTTTGGCCCACTCTCCTGCCTGTGACCCCAGTGGGCGTAGTGTGAGTTCTGACATTCCCACTCTCAACATTCAAGGAACTTCCTTCCTTTTCCCTGGAGCCCTCACCACAGATCTGCTGTGAAGAGAATGATGAGAAAATGTTCCTGCATCCAAGTTCTTGGTGGTGGTGGCAGTGCTGGGGCTGTGCTGGCTTCCTGACAGGTCCCACCTTGCATCTGTGAACTTCCTAACTGGGGAATCTGCTTGTGTCCCTTAAATAGAGATGGCCAAGAGTGCTTTCATTAAAGCATCATTTACTGCTTGAAGTCTCCTGGTTTTGGAAAGCATTCAGCCAGTTGGAGCAGTAAGTTTTCCTGAAATCCTCACCAGGAGAGGTTTCCCCAGGTTAGGGCAGCTCTGTGGCAGCTGTTGGCCTGGGCAGGTGGGTGAGAGGCAATTCCTTGTGTGATTAAAGCAGATTAAGTCTCTGTTCTCAACCATGGCAATCACCCTTCCCTCCCCCTAAATCTCTTGTGAACAGTTCTCCTGCTCCTGCACCAGTGATGTGAAGATGAATTTCAAAGTCTCAGAGGATTTAGGGGAGCAGAATTGCAGGATTGCTGTTCTCTATCCAGTCCTGCTGCCATGCAAGTGGCTGAATCCTGGGGGACAATAAATTTCCATAGCCCCACATCCCCCTTCCCTGCCCTCCCCTCAAGCCTCACTGAAGAACTCCATGGAACAGGAGAACACTGTGGAGCATTAAAGACTTATTTAAGGACTTTTTAAAAACCAGGTTCCATTGTACAGTTCTGAAATTGGGGTTTAGGTGGCTAATGTTAAACATTCATCTCTCCATCTCTGGCCTCAATGGACAAGCTTTAGGTTATTTTTGGTTGACTTTTTAAGCTGCAGGCAGTAGAAGTGGAATTCTGTTAACCTGCCTGGCACCCCTGAGGAAATAGGATGGCAAAGCCATAAAAGGCAAAAAATGTTCCCTCATTTGAAGGGTGACATCACCAATTAATTGTTTTCCATACAGGAACTTGCACAAATTCCTGTTGGTGGTTGTTTGGCAGCCCCTGCCAAACAGGCTCTGGATCCATGTGGACGTGGTTCTAGATTTACTCTTTTTTAAAGGAATACCCTTCTATAATCAAGTGGCAGTATTTCTAGTTTTGGATATTTCAATTATTTATTTCTCTGAGGCTTATGTACACTTTCACCTTGACCAAACTGACCTCTTTTATCAAAACTCCCTGAAAAGCTGGGGAAGTTCTAGCCCAGAACTTGATTTCAGCATTACAGCTTCATCCCTTTGCCAGACAATGTTAAGCTTTCTAAGCAGCACAAGTAGCTAGAATTTCCCTGTCAGTTCCTATTATAAGAACCTGATTTTAGTTGATTATAACTTTGCCAGACTTGTTCTGTGGAGCTGACGTTTTCCATACTTGATTCTTTTTTTTTTCTTTTTTTTTTTTTTTTGTAAGCTGTAGTTAATATGGCTCATCTGTCTCCTTGCAAGGGAGGGAGCTGGAAAATAACCTGTGTTGTTCCTGTGGTCGATTTTGAACTGGAATTTTAGAAGTGGGGATTTTCCTGGTATAAGGGATTAACTCAGATGTCAGCTGTCTCATTTTACGTGGCACTGGTGACTTCAGGAGCTGGAAGTGGAGGCTTAGAGTATTCCTATATTGCTGGTGTCGAGGCTTAGCCAGTTTCTGAGGGGGCCAAATTCTGGTGTGGCTGCTGCTGTTGTAGAATATCAAATTTTTATCATGCTTGACTTGTAGTTTTCACTTGAACTCTGGATTTTAAAGGTTTGGGCAGGAATCTTATCTCTTGATTATTGGGTGTAAAATATGAAAGCTGGAATTTTTTGTGTGTGGGTGTTGATGTAGCCAAGTAATAAAGAGTTTATGGCCATAATCATGATCTTGCTTATAAAACGTGTGTGCTTTTAAATCCTATTTTGTTTTTGAGTACTTTTTGTCTTGACTACGTGTTTTGGTGGTAGACAAATCCACTTTACATGTCTAGTAAAAACTTGAGAACAGCACCCTGCCTAGAACAATTCTGAAATGGATTTGAACCATATTGTGTTTACTTCTGTCTCTAGGTTTTATTGCTGAATGCAAACACTTGTGAAAATGCAAAGCAGAAATAAGAAGGAAGTGAACTTATTTGAACTTTCAGGAAAGAACTTAAGCCCCATTTCACTCATATAAAACGTGAGATGAGTGCCCAGGTCTGTTCTGATGCAGTTGGGACAAATGTTCCTCTCCTTAATCACAGCAGAGATCAGCCACCAGTGCTTTGTGTGTAAACTCTGAGCACCAGGGCTTACATTGAGGGTGAACTTGGGGGAATGATGTTCCTGGTCACAAAGCAATTAAAATAATCTGTCCTGGAAGAGGATGGAAGGGAATGGGGGTGTCCTTTGGCAGTTACCATCCCAGCTCTGTACATTATATGAAATGCTGGCTTTGCACCACACAGCCTTGTTCTTCCACTGTCTTTCCTCCACAGTGCTCTTTAAAAGCTGAGAATAATTTATCTTAGCATATGTAAGTTTATTTTTTATGTAATTACATGTACCATCGTGCTAACTTTGTGCAAAGGTTGTGCCTATTGTCCTTAGGAAACCAAAGTGATTATCATTGGTTTGTTTTGTTACACAATTGTTTAAATTATAATAAGTTACCATCATTGTTTCTTGAGTCCAGCTGTGTTTATGGATTAAGATCTACTGACTCAAATATTTACAGTGTTCCAAAAATTATGAGAACATGCAGTGCTGGGGGTTTTCCATATGCTGCTTTGACTTACAGAGCTCTCCATCACCACTGGAAAAGGAGTCATGGTCCAGAAGAGTTTTGTAAGAGTGGGGAACCTCTTGTGCCTGCCTGGGCCTGTGCTGTTTGTCACTTTGGGGCTGGTGTGGACACAATTCCACCTTTCCAGACCAGATTTCTGGTGTGATGGGTATTGAATCCTATGGAAAACGTGCCTCAGCTGTGGGCACAGACTGAGCCCTTGAAATCTGGTTAAAACCAGTGATAACCACCTAAAATTCCACCTCCATACCACTCCAGTTGAAATATCTTTTTGTGGGTGACCTCTTGCACACAGTGTATGTGCAGGGATGTGCAATTCCTGCACTGGGGCAGCTCCCAGGCACTCTCTGGATCTCTGCAGAGCAGATTTGTGTCTCTGAGCCAAACCAAGAGCTGCCTTTGCATCTGTGTTGTCCTTACAGGTCAGGAACTGGTGTTGTTCACCCAGGGGTTGTGTTCCTGGCAGGGGAAGGCCAAGCCCTCATGCCTTGAGCCCTGAGCTGTGGCTCTGTGCAGGGAATGCTCTGTTCACTGAAATCTCTCAGATCTGAGCACGTGCCCATGAAGCCCATGTTTAATGCTGTGCTTGCCTTCAAACCCTTCCTCAGGCTGCTCCTGAAGCCATAAGCCAATCCCAAATGGCAGGAGAGGATTAGGGGGAACCTTTCTGTCACGATATGACATGGAAATGAAGGCACAGCAACCCAGTGAGCTCGAAGGCAGGAAAAAAAGAGTTTCTTTTACAACTTGGGTTTTATAGTTTTCCAGGGATTACCCCTGGATTGAATGGAGAAGTTACCACCTCTCCATCCACGCTGGTGGGGACAAAAGTCCATCAAATGTCTCTCCTTGAGAAGGGAATGTAAGCATGGACTGTTCTCCTACAGAGTCCTTGAAAGGTCTCCACTTCAACATATAAACATAAAAAAAAGACTTTAGACAAATCAGAAGATTTTAGGAACTCTCAGAAGGCTGTAAAGATGTGAGTGACACCTTTCCCTGTGGATTGGAGCTGCTGTGCTTGGCCTCTGTAGCACCAGCTCCTGCTGACAGCAGGGTATCAAACACACTGGGCCACCAGTCAGCCACCCTGGCAATCCCTGAGCTTCCAGGAGAGGGGAGGACAGGACATGAGGGGTGGCTGTCCTCCTGCCATGTTCCTGCTGTAAACAGAGCACAGGGAGTTTGTTGGAAGGGTTGAATCACCAGGTCTGGTCCTGCTCCTCCAACCTGCCCTGCCCGTGCTCTTTGGGCTGGGGGCTCCTGCTACTGCCATTGCACACATCTCCTGTTGTTTTTGGCACCTCCTTTGTGGTTTTGGGTTTGGGTTTTTTTTTGGTTTTTTTTTTTTTTTTTTGTCTTAGCAGTAGTAAATTTCCCATAATTTTCCTGTCATTCATGAACAGGAGCTGTTACAGAGCAAAGCTGCCATGGGAAGCAGAGGAGGTGCATGCCTGGCACCCCAAGGCACTGCCCCAGCAGCAGCGTGGGCTCCCTGATGGCACCAGAGCCTTGCAGACCCTTTCACAGGTGGTTTCTCTGTGTCCTGGTTACACATCAGTTTTTCAACTGAGTTCATGTGGCCAGGGTGATCACTCCTGTGCAGCCTTTGTGTGTTCCAAATCTCTTGAACCAGGTCATACAAGAGTGTGGGATTTACCTTCAGGTCTGAAACCTCAAATATTTTCATTACTGTGGCAAATATTTTAGTGTTTTTTTTTTCTTTTTTCTTCCTGTTTATGTACTTAGTCTCAAGTGTTTTGCCACGAATTCTGGATCTTTCTTGACCCACTCACGTGTTAGCAGCTCAGTCATGAGCAAACCCATAGAACCAAAATGCTCTCACGGTGCTGGTAGCCAGACCAGCTGTGCACAGCCTGGGGATCTCAACAGATCACCTGTTTGCAGATCCTTGTGCCCTTCCCAGAGTTGTTTCACTGGTTTTCCATGTGGGATTCCCCACGAGTCAGTCACTGGATCTCCTGACACGAGTGGTGGGCTCTGATTCACTGTGCCTGAATTGAAGTTAGGGAAGAGTTAAGTCTTGTCTAGAAAGGAGGCCCTGTGGTATTTGTTTCACTAATAACACTGCAAATCCTGGGTTCTGTCTGTCTGAGGGTTTTTAAAACCTCATCTCTATTGCCTGTAGTGGAATAAAAGTTATTCCCTTGTGCATTGGAAATATCACTAATGGAGCTACAGGCGCTTTATTTCCCTCTGTACCTTGCTGAGAAGTCACCTCATTGTGTCTGCCTAATTATGGAGTGAAACACAATCCTCCGTCTGTCTCTATTGTTAATCACCGAGTTTGGATTAAAACATTAACCCAAAGCATGAAGTTGTAGAAGTATGAAAGCAGCATGGAGACAATGCAAGAAAGCCATCTGTTCTTTCCTTTCCTTCCCTGGGCATATGGAGGCTTTTTTTTTATTTTTATTTTTTTTAGTGCTGAAGTCCACATATTCCTCCTGAGATGTTTGTTTTTGTTTCATTTATACTTAATTTTTTAATCACCAGTGTTTGTGTGGTTGTGTAGGTGTGAATATCAATGTGGTGATACAATGGAAGGTGGTTGGTGGAGCTGATGTGCTCAACAGCTGTGCTCAGTCTTTTTTGAAGACCCCAGGCTGAAGTGTCCAAAATGTTTTCACTGCCTTTGGGGCTTTGCTTTTGGTGAGTCTGTGAAAAACTTCAAGGTTAAACTGAGTGAAAAATAACATCAGCTCTTCTTAAGGTTGTTCAGTACTGTTACCAATGGAACCTTGTGTTTGGAGGCCAACAAATGCACTCAAGTGGCAGTCATTTGGAGGATATTTTTCAGCAATCTTGAGTCAGCTATTCCATTTGTCACAGGGACAGAGAAAAGCGGTTTTGCCCCTGTTTAAAATTATATTTTTAACTTTTAACTTGAAACAAGTAGAAGGCTCTGACAACTGGTCACAGGCTCTATCTTGCAGATGTAAACATTCCCAGTTTGGCCTCACCAGGGCAGGTCTGAAGCCAATCCCAGTTGGCTACACAATTTCTTCTACACAATTTCTTCTTCCAATTTAATGTAATGGAGGCTACTCCCAGTGATGGGTGTGATTTTCTATCTTAGTGCCCTCTCTGAGTGGGTAGCAGGCCTTTTCCAGAGGTGCAGGAAGGTGCAATTTGTGAGCTTTTGCTCTCTAAGCTGACAATTTCCAGCAGAAAAGGCTGTGATGAGACAGAGGATGGAGTCTGAGTGTGGAATAGATAAATGCAAGGGGGAAAGTGGAGTTCTGAAGGAAGGGGAGAGGAAGATGTGAATGTTGTTAGCCCTGAGCCTGATCCTGGTGACAGCCACTGTGGTCATGTGAGAGAAGCATTTCACAGGGGTGAGCAGGGCTGGAGGTGTGAACAGTCCAGTGTTCATTAACATCAGTAGCTAGAATGTCTATTTTTGCATGTGCTATTAAAAATAAAGACTGTTCTTGTGAAATCTGGTCCTTTCATCTGGGGGATTACAGAGAGAAATATCAGCTTAACACTCCAGTAATTATCTAGCACACTCCTATTTTGCTGATTAGAGCTGTGAAACTTCTGAAAGTTTGCATCAAATTTGACTTGTTCATTAATTCTCTGTTGGAACCATGGCACAAGTCAAACCTGAAGGTGACAGATACGGCAGCTCGGTTGTGCTTGCGTAAAACTTGTTTGGCTCACCTGGATGATATCAAAGGGTATGTATTTATTAAAAATATGGATATTTTTAACCCTGATGAACGTGTGAGAAACAAGCAGCTTAAAAAAAGAAAAAAAAAAAACCCACCCCAAAAAAAGCTGTTTCGGATGATTCACTTCAACCTGAACACTAATGAGCGTTATCGTGCCAACAGTGCAGATGAGATGAAAGAGAGAAAAGAAAATAAGCTATAAATATCTGTGATAATTCTTTAAACCCCTGTTTTTATCAAGTTGTAGTGGATGAACGTTTGACCAGCAGTTCTCTGTGAACATAAGACAGAAATAGCATTCATAGAAATCTCAGATGATAACACATCACTAGCTTCATTGTATATTTTCCGTTTCATGGTGACTACAGAGGACCAGAGTCCACAAAACAGTCTGTGCTCATACAAAAGGCACCCCTGTATAGCAAATGAACAAAATGTTCTTGGATCAAACTCCAGTTTTTTATTTTATTTCTTTTTTAGGCCAGAAAAAGTTATTTGAATGCTCCCACAGCTTTCCTCTTCACCTCTTGTACTGTTACATCCTCTGACATCATACTGTGCTTCCAAGGAGAAGTTTATGGTGTCACGAAAAGGGGCTCAGAAGTTCAAGACGTTGTGACACTGAGAGAAAGTGTCTGTGTGTTTTCAAACATTATGGAAATGGGCTAAGCGTGCTTTCCAAAGCTGTCAGGAATATATGCTTTGAAAAGATGAATGCCTGTGTGGGATTAACTCCTCATGTTACACACGGGCTCTGGGGTGTGTTGTTTTCTCCCACCGCTCTCTGGAGCCCAGTATCTCAAATGGAATCTGACACAGCACACCAGATGCTAAAGGAGGCCTTTCCAAGCTCTGAGGTGTGTGTGTGTGTTTTGTGTGCTTAACGCAATCCCTGCAGGCCCCACTGTGTGGAATTCTGGTGGGAGCTGTCCTGCTGTCCTGGAGGGATTCACCTGGCCCAGCACAGCCCATCCCAGTGGGTGTTGGTGCTCACAGAGGGGTGGGGTGGGTCCCTCCTCCCCCTGCACCCCAGTCAGCCCAGCTGAAATGTTTTGCTGGTGTGGAGAGCTGGGTGTGCATATGGAGAGTGTTTCTAGGAAATGTTATGTAAAGCAGTTCCAAAAAAGAGACAAGCATAGGAAAATGATATTAATTCTATCCCTAAAGCAGATAAAATCCATTTCATATGTTATTACTCTTCTTTTTAAGAAAGGAGAAGCGAATAATTCTAGCAGCTGTTTGTGCTATAAAAACCTGGCTCTGTGTATTCCTGGTTAACACTGAACAGCAGAGCTGCTGCAGATCCCAGGACTCTCCAGAAGATCATCTCCAAAGTCAGGTTTGCCTGGATAGGAAACAAGAAATGCTTCACTGACATTGGCACTGATTTTACTCAGAGTACAAATGGCAAGTACAAGTTTGAGAGGAGCAAAGCAGCAGTGACAGAGATCTGCCTTGAGCAGGAGATGTCCCATCCTGGACAGGGCCAGGAGATGAAACTCCACAAGTTTAGGCAAAGAACTGACCTGGTGGGTGGCACAAGGCTGGCAAAGCTCCCTCCTTCATGTTTGACACAAACACTTCTGTGGCTCCTCTGTGGAGAGTTTTTAGGACAAGAAAAGAGGAGGATGGATGATGGCGATTTTATTTTTTTTCCCAGTGTTGTTACAATGAGGATTCAGGTTCTCATCAAGCTGAGCTCAGACCCATCTTCCAGCCTCTGCCCCCCAGGAGCTCCTAAACACTTAAAATTCACTGATACTTGAGCAGTGCAGTGTTTCTGCCATGTTCAGTGTGGCCCTGCATGAATCTGTCACCTGGTGATGTTGAGCTGTCTGTTAGGCTGTCTCCTAGATAAAGTGCTGTTAACACATCATCTTTTAAAGCTTGAGACTCTCCCATGGCACTGACAGGTAATATATACTTCTTTCCCTGGGAAAAAAAAAAAGAAAAAGCCTTTTCCGTTAGCAATGACTTGCTGATTGCCTATTTATTTTCACAAATCTTCTCATGTCAAAATATTTTGATAAAAGTCTGGCCCACATTAAATAATCAAGAAAATAATTACTACTTCCAATTTTATTTAATTTTTGACTGTCAAATAATCTAACAAGCTTATTTTTAGATCTCAGGCATGCATCTTGTAAGGTGCTGCAGCGAGTGAGCAAAGATGGTTCGTACTCAGATTGGGGAATGGAGGGAAGAGGCTGATTTCCAAGCCTGGCACAGATGAGGAATGAAAGGGAGAGAAGGAAGGAATACTTTGTGTGCAATCTTGACCCAGCAACATTGGGTTAATGATCATAAAGTGGCAGCCAAATTGGTTAATTAGAGAATAAGTGCCTGCTGTTTGCATCTGTCTCATTAAGTCTGAAGAATAAAGCTGCTGAGGAGAGGGACTGAGCAGGGCTTGGGCTTTGGGCTCTGGGCTTCTGGAATTGGTTCTGGAGTTGCTGACTGACTTCTGGGGTTGTTGTGTGTCTTGTTGGGTTCAGGGTCAAGCACTGACCTGTAAAATGTATTTATCCTTAGTTTGATATGATGGTCTGAGCCATTCCTGTGAAACCTCTTCATCTGAACACACAGCAGGAATTTTATGTGGCACCAATGTTGAGGATGCAGGGAGTAGGAGGATGCAGAGAGGGAGGGAGATAAGGTGGAGCAGGACAGTGAAATTGCAGCTTAAGGGTTTGATATTTCATGGAGGGTGAGGGCTATTGAAGCAAGGCTTTAGGGGCTGTCCCCAAATGTCTGCTGAGTGTGAAACCCCTCCTCCTGCACCAGCCTGGCACTTTTGAGGTAGCTGGGATCACACAGATTGTGTGAAATAGCCAGGATGAGACTTACAGGGATGAGTGGATGGACTTGAGGAGCCAAAGTGCTTGGGATGACTGGGTCTCTTATTTGTTTTGCTTTTGTGGCTGTTTTTGTTTTGTTTGCTTTTCTTGAAGGTGAAACCCAATGAAAGGAGAGAGAATGTGCCCAGACAGGAAACTCCCTGTAACCTTGCCAGGCTATGGGGTGGGCAGGGGATAAAAAAAAAGGAGAGGAATGGGATGATACAGGTAGAGCAGGGCAGACCAAGAATGAAAGTTGATTATTGTGTTTTCCCTGCAGTCCCTGCAGGCACAGGAAGCACGGGGTAGGGTTCAGGCACTTATTAGAGATTCCAAGTCTGGAAAGGTGATGTGGCAGCAGGGAATCCAAGCTGGCATCAGGAATGGCAAACTGAGGAAAACCAGTGCAGGGAACTGTAATGTGGGACTATTCCACTGGTATCTTTTTCCTTCCAAAGGCTGAGCATTAACTGCATTTGGAGGCCTGATGTGGGCACAATGATATCCTGCTTTAGGAGAAAATGGTAATTCAGGGCATTTTCCAAAGCCTTCCAAGGCCATCAGGGATCTAATCCAAAGGAGTGCCTTTCTCAGTTGACTTTGAATCAGGTTGTTGCATCCTACAGCTGAAATTTCCAGCCCCCTCACAAGGATTTTGGACACTTAGTCCCCCATGGAAAATTAAAATGAGATTAGAAGAGCTCAGCCTGCCATTCTAAGTGGATTGAATCAAAAGTAGGAACAGGCTCGGGGTTTTGTTAACAATCAATTGAAACTTAATACTGCAATCCCTTTCTGCATCCACAGGGAGGGAATGCAATATCTCTGGAAAAAGACAGTATTGTATATCACAGAACAGAATATTCTGTATGGAATATTTATTGGAAAATGATTTACATTCCCTTAATTTTCTCCCAACAAATGTCTGCTCTTTTCTGCCTGGAATTGTCTTCCTAGACACATTCCTGTTTCTAAAACTGCTAATAGAGGCTGATTTAAATTGTTCATAGAAAATGCTTTTTTTGTGGAGAAAAAGAATTGTTCTTAAAGTGCATCTGACTAAAATATGTCGAGGTTATTAGCGCTTCACATTTTGCAAATGAATTCATATATTATTTAAAATTTTAATAGAGCATATCTGCCTTGCTTTTTCTAATAACTTTCCTGAAAAGATGATTCTCTTCCCAATAAAAACCAGACTGTGTTCAGTAAAGAAAAACCTTAGGAAAATTTGAGCTAAATTACCCTTTCCCTCAAAAAAAGATGTCTGAAGAAATAAAATAGAAAAATAGGTCTCTTTGGGCCCTTTTAAAATGCAAATATCTCTTAATGGGCCGGTTTTGCTTGGCTGTTAAATAGTTGTAGCTGTTCTTGCTTCATTTGGTTTGCATAAACACGGCCTAATTCAAAACTATCCATTCCTCATGTACCTCTTGGTTTCTGCTATCACTGAATGGTTTGGGTTGGAAGAGACCTTAAAAACCTCCTCATTCCAGCTCCCCTCACATGGACAGGGACATTTTCCACTGGGCCAGGCTGCTCAGAGCTCCATCCTTCCTTCAGCCTGTCCCCCTTGCTGCAGAATTATTGAGGGTGGGAATGGTCTCTGAGATCCAAACCTCCTTTCTGCCACAGAATTATTTAGGTGGGAATGGTCTCTGAGATCCAAACCTAAACCTGGCACTGCCAACCCAGCACCAAACCACGTCCCTGCATGGAGGGCAGGACAAGGGACACAGAGCAGAGCAGGAGGTGACAGCCCTGTGCCCCAAAGGGGTGGTGCAGGGACACAGGGGAAAAGGGACAAGCACTGGGTTGTGTGCTGCATCCTTGGACACGTGGGCACCATGGGATGATGGGCTTGGACCTTGCAATTTATCAAAAAAAAGCTCATTTTTGCCTCCACCAGGACTGTCTGAGTCCACCCCTGTGTCAGCTCCTCTGGCACAGCAGTGTTTAAGTCCACCTTTACCAGAGAACCCAATCCTTGTTAAAACCCAGGAAGGTTAAAGCAAGGAAAGCCCCAAAAATGTTGATGGCAAGCATAAGTAAGATCTTTCCAACAGGGAGTTGTTCTGGATTTAAATCTTGCCACACATGAACAAGGGCTCCACCAGTTATGCTTTGCTTTTGGAATTAGCTTGATTTGAAATCAACCAGAACACTTGTCCTGACAATAGATCACTTTTATCTTGCATGTGGTTCCATTAGGAAAGATTTGATAACACTGTCAGGGTAAAATTGCTGATTTCAATCTTGTCTGGTTTCCCTCTTTGCACTTTGGTAAGTAAAGAAATATTTTGCTTTTCTGTGTAGTTTTCCATTGAATAACTGGGGCACTCAGTAGTATCTTTAAAAGAAAAGGCTGCCAGCTGCTGTCTTAATGTTCTCCAAGTGAAGCATCACAAACGTTTTTCCTGCCTCTGCTGCCTTGCAGCTGCTGTGTTCATTTATTAAGGTGGGAGCCTGCAGGATTTAGTCTCCAATGAAATGTTGAGAAGTCTGCAGGATGGGTGCTGGACACTTTACCAGGGTGCACAAGACCTTGCTTTGCTGGGGTTGAACTCCAGCTCTTTGTTCCTATAAAGATGATAACCTGATGTTAGAGAAAAGGGCAGAATTTCTGCCCTGGGGCTCAGGCTGGACTGCAGAAGGAGCAGCTGGGGAAAGGTGGTGATGTGGTCACTGAGATGTGGTCCCAGCTCAGCACCAGAACCTCCTTCCTGAGACACTGGGGGTAACACTTCATCTTCACACTGATTTCTGTCCTCCCTCAGATTTAAAAAGGGATTTAATGAACTCAGGCCCCTGGTTGATGTGATGTTTGCTCACTGCACTGCTGTGGCCATGCTGGTCTCCCTTCCCTGAAGAGCCAAAGCTGCAGTTCCTGCCCCCCCCCCCCCCAAAATAATCTCTTCCCCCCGGGACATCTTGCACGCTTTTNAAATTAACTCTGTCCCAGGTGAGATCTGAGCACGTTTTCCCCAACTCACAGCACAGGGGGACCCCTAGAAGAGCTGGAGAGGGGTCAAGTCATGGGAGGCCACGTCCTGGGTGAAATATTCTGCTGTTGACAATATCTCTGTTAAAGTTGTGCAGGGAAATCTACATGGAATAGAGTTGGTTTGGATTTACATCTAAAACACAAACCTAAGTTGAGCTCTGAATTTCTAATCATCTTCTAGGCCCTGATGCTTTCTGACTCGGGCTTAGCTCTTACGTGTCCTGTTATTATCAGTGATATGTTAAAACTTTACAGCCAAGCACCATATTCCCTGTGATATTGAAATATAGAACATACTTGGAGTGCTTTGCTTTTCCTTCTAATCTTTCAGCAACCTAATACTTTGTAACTTCCCTCTCTCAAACCAGGGACAGCCTTTTTTCTTTATCAGGGAATTCTGGTTTCAATCAGAAGGTGTCAGCAGCTCAGACTTCAGGGATACAGTCAAGTAGTGTGAGATTATTGATAATTTTGCTCGAATGACCACACCAAAACACTGTAAATGGTTACAGATACTCCATGGCAAGCACAGGAATAAGTCTTAGCATGCCATGAGGTACATATGGGAGATGCTTTTATTTAATAAAAAGTAAAGAAAACTAGAAGCCACAAGACAAGAAGACAAGTTATTTCTCAAAACTTTTCTATTTTTTTTCCTCAAAGCCAAGTGCAATATTGTGAGGTTTGGATCTAACAGAGACCCCAAATCTTTGTAAATAGGGTGGAAGGCTTTCTTGGAGCTGAATATCTGTTGGAAGCCCATTTCTTTTCAAGTATTTCAGCCAAGTCTCCATCTCCAGCAGCACTTGAGTTGTACAGAACCCTTGTGCAACCGCTCCTTTGAAAACACTGGAATTCTTTGCTCAGGGCAGGAGCTCCAGACCACTTTTATACCTGTTCTTCTGAAACACCTGTGCTTCCATGAGCCTCCTGGAATAGGCATAATTTGTACTGACAGAAACTGCTTTTGCTGATGTTCTTGATGACCA
This sequence comes from Aegithalos caudatus, assembly GCA_013389925.1. Classification (NCBI taxonomy): domain Eukaryota; kingdom Metazoa; phylum Chordata; class Aves; order Passeriformes; family Aegithalidae; genus Aegithalos; species Aegithalos caudatus. Next base: position 1,416,395 of record WEIU01051963.1, read on the forward strand.
TCCAGTGTATGAGAAGGGATAAATATGATAAATATGATAAATCTGCTTTTCTAGGGCTGCACTGGAGGAGCTTTTACTGACAAACCCCACAAAAGCTGCTCCTTTTCCTCACTGGAGTTGACATTGATGGCCAGGCTGGCAAATTCCCTGTGTGGAGTTGGGATCTGTGCTGGAGTCAGGCATTCCTCAGACTTCCACCATGGTCCCAGCTCTTAATTATTTGGTTTTGGTGNTGCCCCTGTCTTATTTTTTTTTTTTTGGGTTTTTTTTTTTTTTTTTTGTTTTGTTTTGTTTTTGTTTGTTTGTTTGTTTGTTTGTTTTGTTCGTTTTTCCTAGAAAGATTCAGAATTTGGGTGTGGTATGTGCATGTGTGGCAATCCCTTGTGCTGGGCAGGTTGGGTCCAGCTCTGCACCTCCCTGGATGGAGGAGCTTTGGTGGGTTTGAATTCAGCTCTTGGGAAATGTTGTACTGGGGAGTGGAAGAAAAGGAGGAGCTGGGCATTTACAGGGCCTTGAAAACAAAACTCTCCTTTTCACAGGAGGATTTTTAGGATTGGTTTGGGGGAGGGCAGCAAGGAGCTTGTTGAGAGGTAAAGGGAATATCTCATTAATGATTTACTAATGAGCTGTAAAAGTTCTGACTCTTTATAACTTCTGAGGATGGAAAATGTTCCTTGGAATGCTGCAAGCCCCACAAAGGCTGGGGCAGATCCTGGCTGCCTCTGTGTAGGGTCTTTGATAGAGTCTGACTTACCTCTTTCCTCCAGTCCCTTAGGCCTTAGAAAAGATTAATCACAGTGTGGTGGGAAGCACATGGAAATAGCAGAGAGATGAGAAATGAGAGAGGGAGAGAGGAGGAAAAAAGCCCCAACATGAAACACTGTTTTCTTTCTGGTAGGACTCGGGCAGGAATAAATTGCCAATGATCTCACTTTGGAGCAATGTCAGTTTATTTGTACTGACTCTGAACTGACCATTTCACAGGGGCTTCTGGGCTCTGCTGTGCGAGGGAAGAGCCTTGGAATGACACAGATTTTATGGACAACAGGCCCAGGGCTTTGGGAAGGGGAGGTCCAGCCACAGCCCAGCTCAGCCCTGGTTTAAGGGCTCTGCTTTTGAAGCCTTAGAGCTGTCCCTGTCAAACCAGCTTGGATGTAAAGGCTGTGCTGCTCATGTGCCCTGCAGAGGTGGGCACAGCACACCCTGCTCTGGGCTCTGCAGGAGAAATGGGGCAGATCAGAGCCCAACAAAACACTGAGAATTAATTGAAACCTGCCAGCTCTGAAATCAAAACCCCTGCACGGTTCGACAGCAAGGCATTGGAGAGAGTCCAAGAAGGGCCAGGCCATGGTATGGATTTGCCTTTCCTGCAGTCCTAAGGCTGTGTTCTGTCTCTAGCTTGGAGGAATGTGAGTGTTTTTCTGCAGCCAGCTCTCGTGGCCTTTGTTGCTCCAGCAGTAGCTAAGGACAGTGCTGGAGGTAAGGAATGAATCCTGGGATTGCTGTGCAACAATTCAGAGCCTGGTGCTGCCTGTGACCTGGGCTGCCATCAGTAAAGTCATTTATTCCCTGTGGGTTTCAACTTTCCCCCTAGGAAATGTGGTCAATGAGCTTTTCCTTGCCTGTAGTCAGTGCAGGCCTGGGGTCACTGGTGACCTGAGTGCCTGTGAAACCCCTCCCAGAGCCAGGCTGCTGCTTTGGCCAGGCCTGGGGAGGTTTTTCAATGAAATATTGCCAATAACACAAGTGGGAAACTCCTGCTGGAGGGAGCTGGGAAGCCTCTGTGTCTTTCCAGCTCTCGAGCAACCTTTATCAAGCAAGCCCAGCACACAGAGAGGCTGTGACCTCCCCAAAGCCCTGCCTGCACCTTTCCTTGCCACAGATTGTGCCTGGGAATGGCTGTGACCCCATAAATCCTGCTGCACGAGGCAGCACTCCCACCCCTTGCACAGTGAGGGAGAGCAGAGGCTGCACAGAGGTGCTGCACATTCCCAACCTCGTCCTGCTACGAGCTGGAAGGTGCCCAAACATCCCTGTGAGCAGTGTTAGCACTTGGTGTTTTCTTGGTCATAAAGCTCGAGTGTTTAGTTAATGTCTGCACAGGTGGTTAAATACAATGGGCTCCCTCTGCCAAGTTACAAACCTGAAATTTACTGGAAAGCAAAAAAAAAAAAAAAAAATTTAAAAAAAAAGAAAATAAAAAAAAATCATAAAGTCCAAGTTTATTCATGGTTTTTGCAGGTTGTAAATGTAAGGAAATGAGACCACTCATGCAGATGGACATAATGTATGCCTAGTGTCTCACCCAAAATTGCTACTCAGTAATTACACACTGTGAGCCTCAAAGCAGTGGGCAGCAGTCCCCTGTAGCTGTGTGGTTTGACACAGTTGGTGTTTTACAGACCCACGTCCAGGCAGGGCGACCACTTTGCCAGCACTGCTGCAGAAAGGCTCTGTACAGCACAGAATATTTTAAACTGAGCCCAAATACCTTTCTGAGAAAGAGCTGTCATGCAGGGAGTGTGAGGCAGGTGGGAGAGGATTCTGCACGTGGTTTGTGACAGCCTGAGAGGGGACACCACAAATAACAGGGCAAGCACCAAAGGAAATCCACTCCTGGCTTTGTGCTTCTGTTGACTTCATGATCCTGGGGAGGTCTGAGTGACCAACAGCAATCTGAATATCCTTGGAGCAGCAGGCTATTTCTATATTATTTCTATATTATTTCTATATTATTTCTATATTATTTCTATATTATTTCTATATTATTTCTATCTATTTCTAGATGCAAATGTTGTTTACTATGAGTAACCTGGATAGTTTTTGGTTTTTTTCCATACTGATCACTCCAGGGAAGAATTCCCTCCCCAGGAAAGAAGGACCTAGAAATTTGGGGGTAATGGAGTCCTGCCCTGTGTTGGAGGAACAGTGATGGGTGTTTTGAGGAGCTGAGGAGGTGCTGGGACAGCAGAGTGTCACAGGCTGCTGCAGGTGACAGGACAGGGGCAGTCAGGGTGCACCAAGTTCATCTTCCTCAGTTTAGTACCATTGAAAGAGGAACATGAAGCTGCTGGGGAAGTGTCCTCTCAGGAAATGGTCTGAAAATCACTTCTCTGAAGCATGGCTGGTATTTCTGCTGACCTGCTTCCAGTTCTGGAAGCAGATCTCTCCTCTGGCTTGCTAGATAGCAAAAAAAAAAACAAAAAAAACACCCCAAAACCAAAAACAAACAAAACCCCCAAAAAGAAAACAAAACAAACAAACCCCTCCACAACAAACAACAACTAGTTAGGTTTGCTTCTTCACCCCAGTTTCCATGTAACTTTTAGGTTGTTAGCATAGAGAATTTGTATTCTGCTTCTGCAGGCTCTGAATGTTCATAACCTCCCTGCAGCAGAAGTGCACTTGTACATTCATGAGGAGCACACGTGGCTGTCAGGCCCTTGGAACTGAGGCTTAATTTGGGAATGCTTGAGCAGGGATGTGAGCAGAACACCTTGACTGGCTGAGGGTACCAGTTGTTGTTGTTATCAGCAGTATCACTGCTGTGTTTGCTGAAGATAAATGCTCAGTGGCTCTGTGGTGTCTCCAGGGTGTTCCTCCCACTCCCTAAATGCCCAGGGAGGAGTGTGGACCAGCCCCTGTGCTGAGACAGCAGCCAGGCGGGATTTAATGATCCACCTTCTCTCTGGGGCTGATGTGAGGGCAGGAGCTGCCTCCTGTGCCCTGCTGAACTTGTGTTGTTTGGATACCAGGATCTATTTGGAGCACCCCCAAGGAAAGGATGACAAAGCAGCCCCCAAGTGACACATGTTCCTCTCTGCTGCTTCACAGGGGAAGGCTCCGAGGTCTGTTGGTGAGATGGAGCTTCCTGCTGAGAAGACAACTCGAGCTGGCTAGAGATTAAATAACACTTTTAACTGCCTGATACTGTGAGGCTTAAAAGAAGGAAAAAAAAGACACGCAGTGTCACCTAGGGAGTAAACCAAAGCTCGCTGAAGCCCATTGAAAGGTTTCCATTGAATTCAGCAGGTATTGGAGAGAGCTGCCAGCATCATGCTGGTGTGACCTCAGGTTACAGCTGTGCCACTGCCACCAAGGGAGGATGTTCAGGTTTGGAGCTCAGCCTCCATCCCAGCAAAGGCAAAAAGAAAGGGAAGGGCTGGGATTCATTGTGGAGCTCATTTCTGTTGCTGGCAGTTTATGGACTGGATTTATCACCCCTAGCTGCAATGATTTCTCAGTGTTAGACACCTGCCCTTCCCCACGGCCAGCTCATAAACGACACTGCTCCTTAATATAATGGCTTGGAAGGTACAAAGGGTAAGTTGCAGCTGAAGCAATGTTTAATTTGGCTTTTGTGGCTCAGACAGCTAAGGAGCTGTGGGCATGTCAGCTTGGATTTGAGCTGCAGCCCAGTGTCAGGCACCCAGCCCCAGCTCCAGCCTGTACCAGTGTGCGGTTAGCCAGGGCCTCGCTCTTCAGGCAGCGCTGCACTTCGGGGAGCACTTAACATATGAAAGAATTCATTCCTGGTTTGAATTTGAGCAGCACTACAGTGCATTGTACTTTATTACAATGCTTCTGAATTGCTTTCATAATTTCCCCTGTGCCACCGCCCCGCCTGTAATTCTCCTCCCGTGCAGGGCTCGGCACAGGGCTGGCTGCAGCTCCCCGGGATGTTTTGCATTCCCCATCATCTCTGCACCAGCCTGAAGGAATTTCAATTCACACCGGTCCTGTGTGGGGAAGCGAGTGTGATAATGTCCTGTAAGTGAGGAAAAATAGGAGGGAGAGAGATGGAGACTGTGCATGAATTCTGCAGCAGCCCATGGCAGGAGAGAGATGTCACCTCAGCTGCCTGCTTGATTTTGGGTTGGTTTGTACTTTAACTGCGTTGTAGGGGGAAAAAATAAATCCTTTGATTGACTAAAGCTCATGGCTATCCTGGCAGAGGCAATGGACAGCCTTCATCGCTGGTGTATGTTCCAGTTTTAATTACAGATTTTTAGGGTTTAAGGGTTTCATTTGAGATGTGCTTATTTTCTATTTGAACCTTGGGAAAGTGAGGTCAGATGAGATGAGTTGTGTTTAAAATAAATATCCTTCTTCTTGCTGTCTTTTCTGGAGCTGCAGAGCCCTTCAAGGTGTTAAACAAAGCTATCAATAAGATTTACTCTCATCGTGGTCCCATGAACAAGTTGGATTTATTGCGTTAGGAAGGTGCTCAGCATCCTGAGACCTCCATCCTCTGCTGTGATTTCAGAGAGGAAAACTGGATGCAAAGTTCCCTCTTAATAAATGAGTCCTCATTTATCATCACTTACTGTCTTTGGAAAATGAGAGGTTGTTTTTCCAAGTGATCCTGCAGCATTGGGAAGACTTCTGCAGCTTTGACTCATTGTGATTATTCCCAAGTGTTGTCATCAGTTCTTCCTGTATTTATGTGAAAGTGTTCTAAGCCTGTGCTGAACTCCCAAACATGATCACAGTCCTTTGAATAGGAAAAACCCCACATCCCCAGCCCCTGCTTCTGCTCTAAAACATGACTTGTTTCATTCACTCTCTTACTGCTGGGAGATGCCAACCTGAACCTTCTACAGAGCCCAAATATTCTACTTTTTAATATTTTTGAGGCTATTTGCTCATGGTATAGGTTATATACATTGATTATAAATAAGGAAGGGCAGAAAATAAAGTCCTAGAGACTACTGTACAATTATCATTAAAGCTGTACCCTGCTGTTCTAGTCTCTGAATGCCTAACCATGCTCTAGCCATGATTTTCTGCTGCACTGCATGCAGCAGTTGCCTCCATCAAAGCAGAAGTGTTTCTAAATTTGACTGTGGATAATTAAACTCACTTTAATGTAAATGACTGTGCTGCAGCTCCCTGAGTGAAGATGTGTCACTTAGGCTTCCCATAAACATTAGGGAGAATCAGCCCCACAGAGCAGGTCCTGATACAGACTCCTGCAGCCCCAGACTCAGCAGAGCCAGGGATTTTTGAGCAAAGGGATAAATGCTTATTAGCAAAACCCAGAAATGGTGTCTGATTTAGGCTATGTGCACTAAGCAGTCAAAAGACCAAGATGAGCAGAGGGATGGAGCAGCTCTGCTGGGAGGAAAGGCTGGGAGAGCTGGGAGTGTTCACCTGGAGAGGAGAAGCTTTGGGGGGAGCTCAGGGTGGCCTTGCAGGGCCTGAAGGGGCTGCAGGAAAGAGGGAGAGACAATTGACAATGGCCTGGGGGGATGGGACAGGGGAGAATGCCTTCAAACTGACAGAGGGGATATTTAGATGGGATTTTGGGCAGGAATTGTTCCCTGGGAGGGTGGGCAGGCCCTGGCACAGGGTGCCCAGAGCAGCTGTGGCTGCCCCTGGATCCCTGGCAGTGCCCAAGGCCAGGTTGGACATTGGGGACAGCCTGGGACAGTGGGAGGTGTCCCTGCCATGGCAGGGGAGGGAAGGAGATGAGCTTTGAGGTCCTTCTCACCCAAAACATTCCACAATTCCATGAAAATGGGAGGTTTTTTAACCCTTCCCTATCCCTCCTGCTGACCAGTGCCAGCTGCTGCTGTTCCCAGATCCTGCAGCACAAATGGTACTGAGCCCTGTGCAAAGCCACACACAAAAAGTGAAGTTTATTTGTGTCAGCTCAGTTTAGTTTGGAGCCTGAGTGTATCTGCCTGGGGCAGCCATAATGTGAGGATGGCAGTCATGATTTTCTGTATGAACAGGGCATAAAAACTCTCTGTATTCTCTTCGGCAAGTAAACACTCTCATTTCCTTCCAGGGTTTGTAATAAAGGCTCCTTTCTCTGATTCCTTCCCCATCCAGATGTTTCTCCATTACCAGTGTAGCATAGAAACACCTTCAGCTCTCATGGCCACCATCAAAATATTCCCTACACCCCTGTCTTAATGTCATCTTTTCTGTTCTATTCATTCCATTCCAAGCATGTACTGTATTTTTCTTTTTAGAAAGAGCGCAACTTCTTCTAAGAAACTTTTTCTCCCACAATGAATATCTTTCCCCAAGCATGAGAATGTTCTACCCTTTCATTCTGCTCACCAGACATCTCACGATTTGCAATGGAAACTGGCAAGAACATTTAAAATAATAAAAATAAAAATTGTGCTCATCTCCGAACTGGGAGATGAGTGCATTTGCTGAGAGATGTAGGGGTTTGGAGCCCTGTGATTGAAGTCTCCAGGAATGTTAACTGAATTTTAATTCCTGCTTTACAGAACCATGTGTATGGGGAGAGTGTAGGAGAGGTCAGGGGAGGGTAAGAGAGGCTGAGCCTCTCTTACTGGGTAAATGCATCATTTAGTGCACATTGAGCAGGTTTTTGGTTACTGCAGGTTTTAGATTTGTGCTCTAATCTTTATTGATTTAACGAGGGCTCTCACACAGTAATTAATGCAGCATTAGTTGTGCCCGGTGCTCTTGGAAAAGTCTTGGAAATGCTGTGTATTAGCACTGCTCCTGCTGATGGGGCTGGGAAGGGCAGAAGTGTGCCTGGATCTTTGCACTGGGTTAGAAATCATGGAAGTAGGAGGTAAAGGGATGTTTGTCTCCCCAGCTGCCTCTTCTTTTTGTGGGTAAAAGATTGGGCATCTTGTGGTTTTTTTTTTGGTTTTCTTTGGAATGGTTGTTGACTTGCCTCGGTTTTTCAGGATCCCATATCAGACCTCTGGCCTGGCTTTGTGCAGGAATTTGTTTCCCTAACATCTCATGAATGCTGATCCAAAAGCAGTGCATAATTTTAGCTCCACTCAAAGGGAAATAAGGAAGTGTTGGAGACAGCCCCAAAATTGAGGATTCCTTTTAAAACAATAATAGAAAAGGCTGGATTCCTCTCTGTTCCTTCCTCGGCCACAAGACTGAGCTGATAACTGCAAGCCAATTTTTGAGTGCTGAGAACTTTCCAGGGAAACATCCTGTGTGTTGTCTGGTGATAGCAGCATTAATTGCTGTGTGTGGGACCACTCAAACCAGTACTGAACTGGTCTTTAGTGGTTTCCTCTAAGCATGAAGCTAAGCTATACCTGTTCTGCTGTAGTCTCTTGATAATATTCCTTAAAAGTAATTAGTCTACAAATATATATATATATAATATACATTAAAATAACTATGCAATCAAAAAGTAATTGTTCTTTATCTGGTCTTGCAGTAGGTTTTTGGTTTATAGCAGGGTGAGAGGATGGCAAGGAATCCAAAGGGGAGATCCACCTGAGATCAGCACACTGAACCAGGCAGTGGCACTCAATTTTTGTGGGATTATGTCATTATTTTGGACAGGGACTCTTTGCTGGGACAGAAGCAGAGGAGCTCTGGGTTGGTTGGTGTTGGTGGATCAGGGTGAGTGCCCTCTCCAGCTCTTGTGCACAGCATCCTCCTCAAATCTCCATTTTCATCTCTGAGAACACAGAGGTGTTTTGGAGCCTGGGCATTTCTGCTGCTGTTGGGTGCTCCTGGGGAGTCTCCTGGCACAGAGCTCCTGCTGATGGAGCTGTGAGGGGAAAGGGCCACGTGGCAAGTGTGGCTCTGAGCTGATGCCCAGAGATCAAGGGGAGCAAAGCCTTGGCTTCCCCAGCATTGTCAGACCTTGTTGACATTTCTCACTCAACCCTTAATCCTCAAAGTGAGACTAAAAAAATCCTCCCTAAATGCTGGCAGAGGGTGATTATTTCAGTACCATTTGTGAGATACTTGCATCCAGATCCTCGAAGAATTCCAGCATCTTTTTCCTATTTTAAAGTTGCTGAATGAAGCATCGAAATAAATCAATCTCATGGTTTGGGGCTGGCTTTATTTGCGAGGTTTTTTTAGCTTTTTGGTTTGGTAAAACCACAATAAACTCGTTTTGGATGCAGGCCAGGTTTCTCTTTGAAGTCCTGTGAAGCAGCACACAAAGTTCTGCTCCCTTCTCCTTGCTCCACAGTAATAAGGGAGTGATGGACTGGGAGCTGTGAGCAGCAGTCCAGCTGTTCCCACACAAATCCTTCACTTGGATGAAAGGAGACTGTGGCTGTTCAAATCATAGCAGAGAATGGCATCAGAAATACAACAGACAGATGGATGTTACTGTAACAGCTGTAAAAGGCCCATATGAGAAAATTGGGATAAAGACTCATTTATTCCACTTCAGCTCTATTGCATTGTTTTATTCCTGGATGGATTGGGTACTCGGTGATCCAATGGCAGCATAATTCCAATTGTAAAATGATAATGCACAATTAGCAAACTGTCAGGTACAGCCAGCTGGAGGACTGGCTGCTGGCATCCTGTGTTTGCCCAAATTAAAAAGTAGGAAATTTGTTAGCAAGAGCCAGTTTCAGGGAATGGGGGCCTGCTGATGGGAAGGTGCTGTTTCCTTCCTCTTCAAGCTTTTAAATTATTCTTCCAAGTTTTCCCTGTCCTGGAAAACAGGGAGCTGCTGTTCTCCAAGTGTAAGGACAAAGCCATGGAGGTTATTGGAGACAAAAGGACTGGGCTTGATGCCTTAGGATGGCTACCTAGAACAGAGGCTAAACAAGATTAAGATAATAAAAGTAGGAGTTTATTAAAGGCCTTCAGTAGCTACACCTTAGGCAGTCAAAAGCCACCCAAGATGGATGGTGGTCATGAGTTTTTCAGACAGAAATAACTTTGGTTTATTTACATATCAAGGATTAATCCTCCAATTACAGCTTCAGGTAGTGAAGTAATATACTCCAAGTTATCCTCTCAATTCACTTTGTTCACATTTTTCAGGGCCTGAGGCAGGGAGGTGTCCTTGATGTCCAGGCCTGGAGAGGAATTGTTGTGTCTGAATAAAATGGGAAGACAGTAGCTGACAGGCTATGGAATTTTAGAGTTGTACACTAAAGCAATACAGGATCTGAAAATTATAAAAGCTAAACCCAGAGGCATCAGGCTGGGCTGGGAGGGGTTGGAGCAGATTCCTATGAGCACCCCACGGTTCCTTGGAGGGGTAGGACCCAGCTGGGGGAGATGCTGCAGTGCCAGACAGTAAAACCAGAGTGCAGGGGCTGTAAAAGAGATGCTTGGAAACTCCAAGTTGAATATTAGGAAGAGATTTTTCCCTAGAAAGGAAGTGCAGGCCTGGGATGGGCTGTCTAGACAGGCTGTGGAAGCTCCATCCTTGGAGGATGTGGAGCCTTGGCTAAACCTGAGCCAGCCCTGGCCACGGGCCCACGCTGAGCAGGACAAGGAGAGGGCCCTCACAGCCAATAATTCTGTGATAAGAGATTGGGAGGGAGCAGCTGTATCTGCAAAAAACATTTATTTTAATCCTCGCCGTCGGATAGAATCGGTTGAGGGAGGGCAGTGCTGAGGAAAACATTTCTTAGAAATGCAGACAAAAGAACACCTTAAAAAAATCTAATAAAACAGTGAGACATTCTGATGCTGTATTTTACTTCAGGCTTCTTAAAATAAAAACAATTCTGGAGTGTCTCAAGTGATAGCCATCCATTTGTGTGCATGTCAAACACCAGTGGATCTGTCACAGCTTTTCTTCACTTTGGGAAAATTGAGCATAGATTCCACAGGCTCCTTATTTCCAGCGCTGTATAAACAAAATTTGTTTTATTATGTTTACTCATTTGGAAAACAGCTAATACTTTGGGTGTGTATTCGAAGATTTTTTGAACTCACTTCAATATTTTTTCCTGTGTCATAATAGTTGGCTTGTAGCAGCAAAGTGGAGTAATCAGTGGGTTGTGGCTGAAATCAGAACCATATACCAGAGGCTGGTTTGATCTTGTGTGTCAGTTGTTACTACAAAAAAAAAAAAAAAAAAAAAAAAAAAAAAAAAAAAGGAAAAAAAAAAAAAAAAANAAGACTGCTTGGTTGAATTTGGAGATAAGAGGAAAATCTCCTGAGAAAATAATATAAAGGGATACTTGCAGCTGGTAGCAGTTTATTTTGCTTTCAAATGGTCAGGGTTTGTCAAAGATTTCACTCTTCTCCCTGGAAAGTGTGAGCTGGGCCTGTTTTGGTGGAGTCATGGGGGCAGCAGGTGGGCACAGCCTGGTGACATCCCTGTCCCTGCAGTGACACCTCCAAAGGGCAGGTCCCCAACACAGGACAAAGGAACCCTGTCCAAGCTTGGTGCTCATGCTGGGGAGGTGATATTTATCTCCTAAAATCCTCTGTTGGGACCTGCACAAGGGGGAGCAGGATTTCAGCATCCCTGTGAAATGGCAGAGCTCCTGGGGCTTTGGCAGACCAGGCATTTCAGCTGTATTTTCAATAACTCCTGTCCTCTCTGCGATGGTTTTTGTACAAGATCACATCTCCTGAGGGCATGCTTGTCACGCCTGCCGTGGGGAAATTACCTTGAAGGTGCTCTGCCAGAAATCTCATTCTGGGCTGTTCCAGGTTGCTTCCTAATGGCTGAATGGTTGAGTTATTGTGGGAGCTTAGTCACATCAAGATATTGCTGAGAGCAAGCCCTGATTCATTTAGCTGCATAGGAGGTTTTGGGAGATGATGGCTTCATCATGAGTCAGTTCTTCATTATCACATTCCTCTGGCATTACACAGCAATATTGGAGCTGCCAGGAGCAGGGGCAGATGAATGATCCCAGATTAGATGGACCTTGTGTCTGATGCTGGTGAACGTGTCACGCCTCAGACAGGTGCAAGGAGCCAAGTGCTGCATCAGGAGCCTTGCCCAGCCCTGCCTGCACTCAGCCTCAGTGCAGAAATGGGAAAAGTGACTTTGCAGCTTGATTTCAGCTCTTCCTAACCATGCCTAATCATTCTTTTTGAAAAGCTTGTTAAGGTATTCTCGTCAATTAGCACTTGTTTCACTGAGCTTCACGGATTAATTAGATGTTGCATTACAAAAATAATTATGCCTTTTAACCGTTTTCGGTTATTTACTTCCTTAAATGTTGGGTTTGCGAGGCAGAGGCTGGCTTGGTGCCACAGTCATTTGGGTAGAATCTAACACAGATTAATGAGCAAACTTGAAAAGCAAGCAGTGAGTTCCCCAGTGTTTTGTAATTAAGCAGTTTGATTAAAAACAACTGGAACAACTCTGTGCACTGAGAAACAAAGTGGGAACAGCTCTCTGCACTGAGACCTCTGCAACAACAAGTATCAAACCCAGGGCTGAGAGCAATTTAGGGAGCTTGAAAGTTTTCTTGGCTACCTGATGGTTTTGTGGGAGAAGTTTTTGAAGGGTAGGCATTGAGGCAGTGCAGATGTTCTTCCCTGGCCTTCAAACTCACAAACACAATGGCAGAGGGGTACACTGGTGTTTTTCTGAGGCAGAAACTCAAATTGTGTTGATATTCTTGTGCTGCTCCATGGACACAGCTCAGTTAGTTAGAAGGAGGTGGTTTTTGAACAGGAGCTGAGAACTTGTGCAATGAGCTTCAAGGCAGTTCTGCCCCACTCTGAGCAGTGAGACCTAAACCAAGCCCTTAAAAGTTCCTGTGCACAAGGGGCTGTGGGCAGAATGGGTTCTGGCACCTGTGTTGGACAAAAGGCCTCAAGCTGCTGCTGGGGTAAAACTAATAGCTAAACTGAATTTGCAAAATCTATTCAGTGCAGGAGTCACAAGTCCTGCTACCTTTCTGCTAAAGATCTGTCTGGAGATCCCCTTCCTTAAAGCCTCAGAATAATTTATATTGCTCCTGTCCTAACAGGGCAATTACTGAGATGTTCTCAAGACTGACAGTCCAGCCCCAATTTTGGGGAAGCTTTGCAGACTCACACCACCTGACAGGTTGGCTCAGAGTGAAAATCAGGCTCTGTGAGTGTGGTTATCCCAGGCCTCCATCCTGCTGCTCCCTGCACCTGTGAGCAGGGCTGGGGCTGATGTGAGCAGGGATGGGGCTGATGTGAGCAGGGCTGGGCTGAAAAAGCTGATTCTGCAGCTGGAGTGTGAGGCAGAGCTAAATGCTGATCACCTTGCATTAAGGGCCAGTCAGATAGACAGGAAAATTCACATGTTCTTCTCTTGCTGGCCCAGCATTACCTGCCTGGCTTACATTTCTCTGGACATATGCCAGTCTGAAGCCTCACACATCCATTTTCTCTTATTTTCTAGCCCATTTTAGCTCTCTTTCACAGGCAGATCATGCTTAGAATCAATTGCTCCCCACTATCAGCCCCGTTTAATGTCTATTCATTTATTGGATTTTGAAAATTGAAAGTAAGAAGGCTTAAAAGAGAAAATATGGAGGGTTTTCATTGAAGTGCAGTATTTGAAATACAGACTCTTTCTTTCACCTTTAAGTATTACTGCATTACAAAACACAGTTGAAATGATTCATGCCCCAGCTGGACTTATAAAATCCATAATCAGATTGCAAAGATCCCTTCTTCTAAAACTGAGGCACCAAAACTTGTTTGGACTAAAATTTTAGTCAGCTCCTTGCTCAGATTTTCCCTAATTTTGTAGCAGCTCATAAAGTTCTTTGATATCTGACTTCTACCAAGCTATGGCACAGATGGAATTCTTGGAGTGGCCTGTCCCTTCATTCTGCCTTCCTTTGCTGAAGGGTGGTCAGCTCCTGATGTCACCTGTGGTGGCATCTGTGGGGTTATCAAGGTTGTGGGTTTGTCACTTGATCTTGCAGGGAAATATTCTGATTTCTAGAGTGTGTTTATGATTTGGATGTTTGGAGGAAACAAAAAAAGAAATCAGGACTGTGCCTTCTTCTTCCTCAAGACAGGACAGGAAAAATTCAGCGAGGAGGATGTGCTCATTTTCTGTGTGTTCAGCTGGCAAAGTGCTTGAGGGAGCTGTGTGGGGATGGGGTGAGCAGGGTGTATTTAACCTCTTCACCTGCCTGGCATGGCAGGGATCCCTGTTATGAGTGATGGAGGTACAATCCATTGCCCACACCTGCATGGAATCCATGGATACTGCAGGGCAGCTTTGCTGAGCCAACCCCAGCACACAGGAAAATGTTTCTTGAGGCAAAAACTGCTCTCTGCAGTACAACAACCATAAACAGCACAAACAGCTCTATACCCTGCTTTTGGGGCTGTCACTCCTGACTTGCCTGAACAGAGACACCCCAGTGAATGCTCTCCCACTGGGAATGGTGACAGAGCCCACACTGGAGATCCAGTGGAGCTGGAATTGTTTGAGAAGGGCCAGCAACAGGGGAGAGGATCTCTGCAGAGGGTCACTTGTGGATCCTTTAAAGCCATCTGTGTAAGAGGTTGGAGAAATAACTTTAATAATGGCACTGTCTTAAATCTCTGGGGAAGATGTGTGCCTGTTTGTAGAGCTCTCATAAAAGATGCCAGGAAGGATCCAAAGAGCATGAACACCTAAAGAATCCCATGGTACCTGCATGCAGTGCAGAGCCTTCCCCAGCAACCAAAGCTTTTATTGTGGCCTCAGTTGTCAAAAAGGGCCAGCACAGCTCTTCTCAGCAGCCCTTCTCCTCTTGCTGGCAAGGATATTTTCAGGATCCAAGGAGAAGAGGTGCTTCTGCACCTGCCATGGGGCAGAGGCCTCAATCACACCCTGAACCAGAGGGAAAACCCTTTCTGTTTTAGGTGTCTTACCCAGCTGCTGGGCAGGGATTTGCTGTTGTTCCCTGCCTGTTAGGATGGTTAGTAAAAAGCAGTCAGAGTTTGGGATAGAGAAAGACAAAAATAAGTGAATTGAAGGATAGCTAAACTGAATTTGCAAAATATATTCAGTGCAGTGACTACAAGTCCTCTTTTCCACCTGTGGTGAAAGGGACTCGACTCTGGAATCACACATACAGAGTGTCTTTAGTCCAGGCAGCTCAAGGGCTGATAAATCTGTGCCTTAGTGGTCCAGGCTTCATTGCACAGAGTGGATCTTTGAGGCTTTGTGCATGTGCAGGATTAATTTTGGCAGCTTCTGCTTCACTGCTCCCAGTATTCCAGCAAACCAGATTAAGGATACCATGTGTGCCTCTGCTCTAACACCTTCCCCCTCCTTGTAACAGATACATTTTCATGGAGACTTACAGTGGTGATTACTGTGAAGCAAATACTGCCACCTTTTCTTACTCCTGTGTCTGACATATTCCTTTATGTTGTTCAACTGTGAATTCCTTAGAGCTGGGTTAATCTCCTCGAATCCCTGGAAAACATCTGGCAAATCATGGATGCAAGTGTGTGCAAACAGAGATAAACCCCACCTGGGTGAGACTGCTCCTCTCTCAGTGCTTGCTACTCAGGATGGGAATCAAAACCCGTATTTTCTTCCCAAACTCCAGCACAGTGGCCCTGAACTCGTGGCTCCCAAACCTCCTGTTCCCTGCAAAGCCCTGGGGGTGCTGGGGCTCCCAGAAATGTTGAGTTGCACCACATCTTGTGCTTCAGTGCTGCTGCTTCTGGCCCCCATAGGCTGAGGGTCAGTGCCTGTGTGTAAAGTCTGAGGCTGCAGGCAAGGCTTGCACAGAGGCTGTGCATAAACTCCTCTGGTTAGTGTATGCTTTTATTTATTTTGTTCATAATCTGACCATATTCTGCTTTATTTCTACCTTTCTTATGGGTAATATGAGCTATATTTTTGCTGTTTTTCTAGGGAATACACTAATGTGCAGCAGAGGTGTGAAAAATATTGTAGGGATGGCCATAACAAAGTTTCTCCCAAAACAGTAGAGTCTGCATAGACCAGCAAAAAGTTCACCTTTTTGCTAAGCTCATGAAGCTGCTAAATGTGCAAAGGCTCTGCTCTTAAGCATTCCCTCAAGAGTAAAAAGCCCTTCATGGGGGAGGTTAAAATAATGATACATGCAGGCTTACTCAGAGTTTAAATTTCACCTCCATCTCTCTGCCTAGGCTCTATCAAAATCCAGGCACTACTGAAATCCTCAGGAGACCCAAAGGAAGATCTGAAGACCTGAATCTGAAGCCAGCCAAGAGGCAAAGGGGCTCGGGAGAGATCTCAGCAGCCTGAATGTGCTCTTTAGTGCCTGTTCACCTCTCATAAGTTCCTTAGCCAGAAACTCACATCCAGGAGTGTAATATCCTCCTCCACGCTTTCCCCTCTCCTTGTCCAGTCCTGCAGCCCTTATGTGAACTTTAAGTAATTCCCATCAAAGTCAGCTGCTTTGCTGAGTGAACTTCAAACCTCCTTTGGCTCTGGGTTTGCAGGTTTTAAGTCCTGGTAATAAAAGAGGTTGGGGAATCTGCAGATAATTAACAAACCACAGGCCAACTCCATATCCTGCTCCCTGCCTCATCAGCCCTTTTCTGCAGGAAAGGTAACTCTGTCCAGCCTTCCCAAGCCCAGCAGAGAGGCCTTAAAACCTGCTACCTTTCAGCTAAAGATCTGTCTGGAGATCCCCTTCCTTAAAGCCTCGGAATAAATTCTACTGCTCCTGTCCTAGCAGGGCAGTTAATGAGATGTTCTCAAGACTGACAGTCTCTGACAGCCCTCATTGCCTCCCTTTGATGCTCTCCTGACAACAGTTTCCAAGGCAGTAAATTAGGGCTGGACATAAAGCCTTCAATGAGAAATGAAGGCTCTATTTTCTGCTTACCAACTCTAAATGCAGAAAGAGGAGTTTTAAGCAATACACTTATCAGGCTTAGCTTGTGCAATGATTCAGCCTTCCAAGAAAGATATTGCTTAAGTGGTTTTATTGCTCTAAATGGGACTAAAATTCACTTTTTATCAGAGCATTGACATCTCTAAACATCCTCAACATATACCTCATCAAGAATATTATCTTGTAACCCAAGTTGTTCCATTCCTAACTTCAGAACAGAGTTTAAGTGAACCTGGTGTGTGCTAAACCCAAAGGGCAAAAGCCTTGAGAACAAATGAGCTGTAGTTGTTGTTTTCCTGGGCCCAGAGCTGCTTTGGGATTGGAGCTGTTCTTTATCTCCCAGGATTGCTGCTGCTTTTGGGGTTTGAAAGTTGAATTTTTAGTGGTCTGAGAATGTGTGTTGATGGGGGATTCATTAGAGGTGAACATTAGAGGAGGTGAGAAATCCCCTCTCCCAAAAATGCCAGCCAGGTTTGGAGGAAATCACTGAATTTCAGGCCTCCTTTACTGCTCTGCCTGAACTGCATCACTTCTCCTGGGACTGATGGCAATCTGGATCCGTGTCTGCATCCAATATCTGGGGCTTAAGATCAGCTCACATAAATACAGGCGTTGCTGAGAGATGTCCTACGAGGGGATGAGCACAGGAAATGCCAGCTCTAATGCAGCTTTCTCTCCTCCCCACTAATTGTTTTATATAATGAGGGAGAGGAAGCACTCATGATGTTGGAGCCTTGAGGGTTGAATCCCTGCAGAGTTGACTCAGCTACTCATCTCTGTAAGGCAGATAAGCTTTGGTGAACTGTGTAGCAGGAAATTTACCAAAAAAAAATCTGTGATGGAAAAAGCCTGAATTTGAACAATAAATATAAAAATATCCCTCCCCCAACAGAAAAAAAAAAATCATTTTTAGAAATGATTGCATGCATTTGGAATTGATATTTTAATGGTTCTGAGCAAGCTGAAGTGAATTAAAATATTCCCAAGGCAGGAGAATCCCCAGCAGAAGGAGGGGAGGCTGATCTGGGTTGCCTCCACTGCAGAGTGAGTGATGCTCTGTGGGCACCGCTGTTGGCTCAGGAACAGCTCCTGCTCCAGCTTTTTAATTTCCTACCCTGGAGCTGCTGCAGGGGATTATCTTGCATCTTTCCTACATGCTACTGTTATTTACTTTCCTGAAATACCCATCTGCAGGTGGCAGGCTCTTGTTTGCTGGGCCCCTGCCTGATGTGCTCTTGGTGATGCCCAGGGGCTCTGCTGTGCTGGGCAGAGGAGGGGCTGTGTGCTGAGGGGTGACAGGAGCCTGTCCCACTGTGTGACACACACCTCTGCCCAGAATGAGCTTTTTGAGACCCCAGAGGAGTTGTGCCAACGCTGCCACGAGCAAATCATTGCTGAAATCTCTGTTGCTGTGAGAAAAGTAGGAATAACCACCACCCACAGCACAGGAGGTGATGGTGCAGGGTGGGCACTGGCAGCCTGAGGCTTTGCATCCACTGATCTTTGCATCCTTTGAATCCTTGATCTGGTCTCACACTGGTGCAGAGCAGTAATTCCAGCATCAGAGCAAACTGGAGTAGGGAGATGTAGATTATACATGGCTGGACTGAGGGGTTTTGCTGAAGGAATGAAATTATGCTTGGCCACGTTGGCTTGAAGCTGTGTTCTGTGAGGTTCTCTCTGGTTTGGGAGGACAGAGATGAGTTCTTTCCCCCTCCTTGCCCACAGGTATGGATGTGGTTTGGAGCAGCTCTTTCAGCCCTTCAGGATCTGGGCAACATCACCAGGATGGCAGCTGGATGCAATGATAAAATGAGTTTTCTGTATATACTCAGTTGTGCACCCCTCTGCAGAGAATGGGTCAAAGCCTGGGGCTTTCTCCATTTACCTGGGGGTTATTTTAGCATCTTTTCTCAAAGATTTTTATATAACCTTTTATTTTATTTGTACTTTATAGTTGTAACTCCATTATAGGAAGACTGGGGAGCTTTTCCAGGCATCTCTCTCGATGGGATGCTGTAGGTCAGAGGGAAAGTCCTTTTCCCTATATATTTTTCTTTATAAATATCCCATTCTGATTATATTGCCTTTGCCTCCGAGTGCTGACATCTCACAAGTGTTTATTTTTTCCCCCATTTTCTTCAGGGACTCCCAGGAATGTCAGTTTTCAGTGAGCAGAGGTGCCACTGTAGCAAGTGTCGTGTTTACCCTGTGACTCTTGTTTCTGAAAATGGAAGAGTTTCCAGGGAGGAGCAGGGATGTCATTTGGGGAATCCACTTGATTTGTCCCCATAGTTTTCATGTTTTCATTTCCTCTGGGAGGGGGGTTCTCCCTCTAGTCAGTTGACAAAGCTATTTGTTATTTTTAGCTGTTTTTGGGACAAGCCAGAAATGGTTTCCATTACTCATTTCCCATGCTGGCCATGCAAAGGCCATGGCAGGGCATGAACACGACCCTCAGCCTCTTGCCAGGATCCAGAAACGTGTGGGGGGCTCTCCCTACAGACTGTACATTAAGGGAACTCCTCTTCATGGGTGAGGGTTCACATTTTTCCTCTGGAGCTGAGGAATTGTCCCATTCCCTCATCCAGAGGTTAAACTCTGCTGGGTACCTTCCTCAACTTTGCCATCTCAGGGGCTCTGATAGAGTTTGTGCAGAGTGAAAGAATCATCATGGAAATACTAAATACAGAGTTGGGCTACTCCAGGTTGGGGATCATTTCCTCTTTTTCTATTTGGATGTTTGATGTCTACAAAACTGTGGTCCTTTATTTCTCTGTTGCTTTTCAGTTTCCTGGGAATGGGAGACAGGCACTAAAAGGCAGCATTTAAAGGCTGGTTGTCAAAATCTTGCAGACCAAGTTGACAGACAGGGATGGCATAAGGATTGGGTGAATATTCAAGGGGTTTAATTCTGTGGGGCTGATGATCAGTGCTGTGTCATGGAAAATCCACCTTAGCAAAGGCTTTATTTGTTCCCTGGAATGCTTTGCCTGTTCTAAAGCAAAAATGGCATTCATAAAAATAATAAAAAAGGTATCTTAAGTTGTGGAGATGGTCTCTTTAAAGCAGGGAATACACTGAGTGTGGTAGGGACAGCAGTGTTGCCAAGTGGTAGCTTGGGGTTGTTTGTTTCTGTATTACTGTCTGTACCTTCCAGCTTTGGCTGTATTTTTCTTATTTATTGCTGCTTTAACTTGCTCTGGAATGTGCCAGGAGGCCTTTAGACAACTCCTATTATTCATAGCTGAGCAGAATCCTCACACTCACCTTCATTTCCTCACACCAGCAGGATTTGCTGGGGCTGGGGCAGTGCTCAGCCAGCAGCTCTGGGTGCCAGAGCAGATGTTGGAGGCTCTGGTGAGTCAGAGCTGGCTGTGGAGCAGCTCCAGGCACCCCTGGGCACAGCAGCTCCTCTGCTGCTCCTCGGGGCTGTGCCTGACAGGAGAAAAGGTGAATTTCTCCCTAGATCTCAGCATTACCAGCAAATTCCTGATTCTTTTGTGCTCAGTTGCATATTCAGAGTTCTGGAGCATTTTTTTTTTTCCCTTTCTCTTAATCGTGTTTAATGTGTGATAATGCAGGTTTTGGGTGGAGATTGAGCCCCTCTCTATACTGAAATTTAAACATTTAAAGCTCTGGAATAACATAAAACTGAAAGCCATAAAGGGTGGCTGCTGTCCTGGTACCCAGTTCTCTGCCATGAGAAACACCTTAGCGCTGCACAGAGATGATTTTTTTTTTAAACTAATTTTAACTAATTCTGCATTCTATTTTTTTTTTAATTAATTCTGCATTCTACAGAAATTGTAAGGAAATTTCCAGAAAGATCTAAGACAAAGAAGCTTGCCAAAAGAGCCCCATACTGAAACAGATAATTGTGAATGCTTAACAAAAGGAAATAAAAAATCAATGAAAAATTACCATAAAGCCTCTGCAGTCAAATATATGATTCCCACTTCCTCTCCTGCTCATCCAGGCCTTTCTTCCTAAAAAATTCATTCTTGCCTGCTCTTTCTAATTCCTTTTAATGACATTATTTACCTGGCCCTGTGGCTTGCCTCACAGAAACTCTGGGTTCTGCTGTTTTCCAGGCTTTGGCTGGAGCAGGATGAAAACTGATACCCCGTGTAGAAGTGAGAGCTCCATCACACAGCGAGTTCCTTTCAGCCTCTGTGCTTCCAAGTCACCTCTGTGGTGAGCACAGCACATGTGCCAGCTCCACTGGGCTGTGAATAAGGATATCCAAGGGGGAAAAAAAAATAAAATAAAAAAAAGAAGTGGGACGTGAGCTTTAGCTCAGTGAAAATGCTTCAAATTTTCTGGAAGTGCAGAATAGAAGAAGTGATGAATATTTTACGTTTTAAAAAAGCCAGCACTGGTTCTCTTAATTTAAGTCATTTTTCATGTAGTTACCATTTATCACAGAGAGCAGAGGCTTCAGCTGGTAAAAATTAGTGTATTTTCATAAACGAATGGATCTGGTCTGGCTTATTCCAGCTCAGCATTTGACTTACTACAAATAATGGAATTGGGAGGTAGGGATGTAAGGAAGAAATTAGCAGAGCTGCAGCTTGGCAGGGATCATGGAGCTGTTTGCAAGAGCCCTGAATGCTCAAGCCTAGAATGGGCCAAACCCCTCATTACAAGCAGGATTAACAACTTAATGCCTTTCTTGTCGTTCAGAGGTCACAAATCAGGGCTGCTCTGCTTGCAGAGCATTTGTTGTTGTGCAGTTGCTGGAGGCAGCTCCGAGCCCCAGTGGGTTCCTATTCCCCTCAGTGACACATGGGATCCTTTTTGCTCCCCCATTGGGCAACCAGAGCATTCCAAGCATGGCAATAATTAGTGCCACACTGTCCCATTGTGCTAATTGAAGCTGCAGGTGCTTGATGTTGCTGGAACCTGGACATTTCTGGGGTTTTACCTTCTATTTGTGCCGTCACTCTGAGGAGCTTTGGCCATGACCAAGGCCCCCACGTTGTACTTGGCACTGCACAAATGCCAAAGAGATGCCCCCTGCTCCAGAGCTTTTACGATCCCAGTGATTTTTAATCCCATTGTTAGAAGTCACACAATGCCTCGTGCCTTAGAACTGTAACACAATGTTCATGGAGCAGAGACAAGGATGCCCTGAGAGACACGGAGCTTGGACATCAGACATCAGGCAGAAACACTTTGGGCTGTGTTAAACAAGTGACTTCCAGAGGTGCTGAAGGATTAGGTTGTGGAGGGATGTGGGCCTGATTTTCTGAGTCTGTAAGGTTTCAGCCTGTCAGACTGCTGACTTTCTTGGCTTGGGAAAAATCCCTCTCTCAAGGAAGGTTCCTGTAAATAGCCATTTTGTTTTCATGGTATTTCTGGGCTCTCATGGTCACTCCTCTTCCAGGTGTTGTTTTTGTTAGTTAACCAATGAAGTGTTGTTTTTACTGACCAATTACATGGTTCTTCAGCACAGCATGGTATAAAAGTGCTGCACAAAACAGTAAATAAACCCTTCTGATCTTTGTTCTAACTGGAGTCAAGTTCATAATTTTCGTGTCCAACAGCAACAGAAGGATGGGGGAAAGGGGTTTTGCCTTTTTAGTTTGCTCCTGTTCTGTCCCTGGAATCAGTTTTATATCCAAGCTCTTGGCTTCCCACCCTCGTGATGTCAATCAAAGAAAATCCTTAGCAGTGAGCTTCAATTCATGATGCAGCTTTCCTAGCCTGGTGTTGTGTAAACTGTGACTCCTGCTTGTCTTGAGTGTGTCAAATTTGATTCTTTGTGTTTCCATAAGACTGTGCATCTTAAAACTTCCAATTTATTGCTTTTACCCTTGTTATCACTCACATTATTTTCTATATGTTTAGGAATCATTGTGACAAATAGTTTTGCATGGGTTTTTGGGTTGAGTAGACATGAGGATTTCAAATTTGCTAAAGGAGATGTTCTGCTTAGTTACCTTGGAGAAGGTGCATGGATAAATCACATTCCCATCTCTTTATTGCCTACAACTCTGATGTATCTAGTTACAGTTTTCTCTAAGCTGCTGCTCCTCAAGTGCTACAACCTCAATTTTCCCCTTCTGAGACAGAAACAAACAACCCCAAATCGAAAAGAAAAAGGTAATTTTGGGAAGATTTCATCTTAGATGGTTTTGATTAAAAGACAGACTTAAAGGAGTGTGTGTTGAAAGGCTCACGTCTGGTCATCACAATCTTCTGTAGGGAAGAAACAGATATTCTACTTGTTCTATTTCAGAAAGGTTTTTGGCCTTTTGTGTTTTTCACAGAGGCATAGATAATTTCTTTTTTTTTACTCCTGACTTTTGTAAAAAGCTCTCTCTTTCAGAACTGTGTCTTAGAGACCAGCAGACTGAAGACGGAGACTCTCGAGAGTAACCTGTAGTTAGGAAACTCAAAAGCTTCCTTTTAAGAAATACAGTTGTGCTCCTTCATTTAATTAAATGCAGTACTTAAAATGAGGGAATCGGCTCTGTGAAGTATCATTTATCTGTCATGGGTTTGTAAAGAAATGAGACAACTTAAAGGTATGCTAATCTTTCCCATTATTCTGAAGCTAAGCTTTCAGCAAGAAAAACTGCCCTTCATAGGCAAGTGTCATAGGTAACACCTCTTTATAAAAGATAAATGATAATGGAAGAGGAAAACAATTACCATGGTGCTTTCAGCCTCGAGGAAAGCCCTGGTGGATGAAGTAGAGGTTCTTTGTGGAAGATCATAACAGACAATGCATCATAAAACAAACATGCAGGAATGAGGAAAAGCTAAAGTTAACAGAAAATTATTTCCTTTTATTTTCATTTCACTTGACTTATTTTCCCGTGGCAGTCGAAATTGATGTCTCTGGTGGAATTAGCATGTTTGTGACTATCTTTTGCTGTCGTAAATGTACTTTTTAAAAGAGATTTAAGGGCCCACCACAGCTCTGAATCACCCCGTGAATAATTTTTTCTCTTTCTCTATTGACTGTAAGGCAGAAACTTTCTCTGGTCCAGGCTGGTTTGATGCCTCTGTTGTGCCCTGCTGTGCAATCTTTGAGCTGAAATTTTCAAGAGGCCCAGTGGGGATTCCACATTTTTTTGGCAAAAATTGGCCATAAAAATACCTTAGCCTCATTTGATGTTTCCAGCCTTTATGTGTTTCGTTCTCTGTTATCTCAGCACGCAGCTGCCAATGGCAAGGGTCAGTCAGGAGACCCAGATCCAGCAAAGTGCTCTGGCATTTGATTGCATTTAAATAGTGAAAAGCAGTGGCATCAGATCCTAGGGATTGGGAAAAGGGTTGATGTTTATCAAAGCAGTGGACACCAGCGCCTTGGAATGGATGGTGGGCCTGCCACAGAATCCCTGACTGACCCTGCACAAGTCCCAGCCTTGCTGCTGATCACTGCTTTCTGTGGATCTTTGTTTCTGAGGGGTTCAAACTCAAGTATTGAGTGAGCTGTGTTAAATTAGATGTTTGTAACTGCAATAAAGCACACAGGTTTTGGAGAACCCCCCTGCCCTGGGCTGAGCCCCACCTGGGCAGCAGGGGAGGGGGATTCTGCCCCTGTGCCCTGTGCTCAGGTGAGAGCCCACCTGCAGAGCTGCCCCAGCCCTGGGCCCAGCACAGGAGGGACCTGGAGCTGCTGGAGAGATCCAGAGGAGGCAGCAGGGGGATCAGAGGGATGGAGCAGCTCTGCTGGGAGGAAAGGCTGGGAGAGCTGGGAGTGTTCACCTGGAGAGGAGAAGCTTTGGGGGGAGCTCAGGGTGGCCTTGCAGGGCCTGAAGGAGCTGCAGGAAAGAGGGAGAGAGAAGATTTCCAAGGACCTGGAGGGGTAGGACAAGGGGGAGTAGGTTTTCATTGCCAGAGGGCAGGGCTGGATGGGAGATTGGGCAGGAATTGTTCCCTCTGAGGGTGTGCAGGCCCTGGCACAGGGTGCCCAGAGCAGCTGTGGCTGCCCCTGGATCCCTGGCAGTGCCCAAGGCCAGGTTGGACAGGGCTTGGAGCAGCCTGGGACAGTGGCAGGTGTCCCTGCCATGGCAGGGTGTGGATGTTCTGTAAGGTCCATATCAACTCAAACACCCTGTGCTTCCTCAACCCCTTCAGTTTTCTGGACAGATAACAGGTGTCTGGAAGTTGGTCTCTCCCATAAAATCCAGGCAGAAGCTGGAGCTGTGCAGCTGGAACTCCCTCACCAGGAGCACAGGGCTGTGGCAGGTGGGGCTGCAGGTGGAGATCTCAGCCAGCAAGCTCACCTGAGGTCAGGCCAGGTGTGCTCCTGGGGAAGCACTGGAGCAGGTTGGGCTGGATGCAGGCACCTGCTGAGGGCTGTGCCAGGTGTGGAGCGTGGGCTCACCAGGGAATCTCAGTCCCCACAGGGTGCAGCCCCTCTGCTGCTGTGTCTGCCCACCACCCACAGCCACAGGAGGGGTCTTTCCCCCCTTCTGAAATTCCTGCACAAATCCTACCTTTACTTTGTGCCAGCTGGGAGGTACAATACAAACAATGTAACAGATTATGGAAATGTGTAAGCACTTGTGATTTCCCCGGAGGTTTTCCTCATTGCAATTCGACAGAGTGACTGAAATGAAGGAATATTGCTCAGTACCCTTAAGCGTGTGAGATCTGACCAGTAATACATTACCAAGATAATACTTCCTTATCTCATCCCTATGCTGGGAAGATTGATCAGTCCTTGCCTGTAAAATGCTGGGAAACTGGGAGATGTTATTTGCCATAAATGCCAAGTGCAGCTCTTCCTGTGGCATCTGTGACTCAGTTCCTTCGTTTGAAATAAATAAAAGCCCACGTCATTAACAACAACAAAATAAATGCGTGAAGGCTTACTCAGCTACAGATCTGTGGCTGACAAATTTGAATTGACAACACTTGAGTAATTAAAAGCATCAGGTGGAAAAAGATCCTCAAATTTCTGAATAGGTCTGAGACCTGGAGCTCTGCAATGCTGAGCACTTTGAGCTTTCTGTCTCAATGCATGTTTTTCTTACCATTTCTTCGCAGCCATGAGTAATAGTTTGACTCTTTTCTGGTCTCTTATCTAAACAAAGTGATGTCTCAAACTCTGTGAGCATTGAGGGTTTCTAAGGATCCCAGAGCCATAAGCAGCAGATATCTTCAGGAACCTATATGTTGGGGCTTTTTTCCCAAGCACAGAGCTTAAATTTGGATCAGCGTTGTGTTGAACCCCTTTGCAGCATCACCAGCCTGGAGGGGAATGGGATGGGAATCAGAATCATCTCAGAAGGAGATGATTTTATTTGATTCATGAAGCTTTGGTGAGCAGTGAGAGAAATTCCCCCAGGTGGGTTTCTTAGGTGGGGAAGGCAGAAGAAGGTGATCAGAAGAAAACCTGTCTGGAGCTTTTTCCTCCCTCTAGGCCGAGATTTGCAAAGGGGGATGGAGCTGGGTGGGCAGATTTCATTGCAGATCCTGTGCCTGAGTCCTTTCCAGATGCTCCACATCCCTGAGAACAACTTTCATCCCCATGTTCATTCTGCAGGCACCACTTAATGCTTTCTGTTGGCTTCATGGAGTTTTGTACTTCTCTGCCTCCTGGTTTGTGTCCTTTATTTCCACGTCAAGCTGTTAAGATCTAGTGGATTGTTTTTCCATTTTAATTCCACGGATGAATCGACAAACAGATTCTCCACAGTCTCTCACGAGTTTTTCAAGAGAGGAGATAAGCTCAGCATCTTAATGTGGTATTGATCTGAGCCCTGTGGAATTTGAATTTGTTTGACTTTGTAAAGTTTGCATAGGTAGGATATCTGAACATCAGATGCCTGTCAAGCCTGAGACTGGCCTGTTTGATCTGGCTAACTCATAATTAATTGAGCTGTTAATGTGAGTATTTGATAAGAGCACCTGGGGGTGTTTGGCACAAAAGGTGCTGGTGATGTGGAGCTTGACAGATGGATGCTTTCCAAATTTAAATCAGGTAGGTCTTAAACAATGATTTATAGCTGGGGAGAGTGGAATGTAAAGTGATGTGATATTTTCCAAGTGAAGCAGTCTGATCTTTCTTGAAATCAGGATACAGGGTGGAAATGATCTGTCTATTAACAGCCTTCATTTCAGCTGGAACTGGCCTTGCTATTGTGGCTTTTGTGCTGAGAGTCTCCCTAAGCACTTTGCCACGACAAAACATACAATAGTTCAGCTCTGGAGGTGACAAATGGAGCAGTAATAATGCACATAGCACCTCAGTGCTGGTTCGGGGGTACACTGTGACTTGCAAACTTCACACCCCAGGAAAACTGACTGCAAGCCCACAAGGATTTCATCTCCTGTGACAGAGGGAGGGAATATGAAGAGCTCTTATTCTGCCTGAGTTGCAGGCACAGAGATCATCCCTCAGGCACTGCCAGGATTTCTGTAGCAGCCACAGTGATGTGAGCAGCAGCACACTTGCATGTTAACCAGGCCACGCAGCAGCACCTCTCTCCTGCAGCATAATAAGTGGGACTGGAGAGGGAGCATCACGTTTTATTGGAGGAGCATGGCTGGCTGGTGAAACTGAAGCACACAGGGCCTGGAAATGCATGGCATGGTGTGTTTGGGTGCCTCCTTATTCCTGAGGTGCTGATGAAGCAGCTTTCCAGCTCCAAATGCTTACTTGGTTGTTGCTTGCTGCTCCTGGTGTGAGCAGCCAGCACAGGAGGGCACAGAGACAGTGCTGTGTTAATCACAAAGTTCCTCCTTCCTTCCAAGCCTGGGCTTGCTGCTACTGGTCCCTCACCAGCCTTGGCAGGTCTGGCCTAATATGGCAAAATTCAGAGCTGGTGCTGGTCCTTGAACCTGAACTCAGGCTTTAGGAAGGGAGAGAGAACTGACAACCTCCACACAGACCTTCTTTGCGAGGTGGGCGGAGGGGAATGTACAGGAACAACTGATTATCTTTATATTACATCATTCCCAAATATTTTTAACCTCAGTTGTGCTAAGGTTGCACCCTGAGCTGATTGGAACACCTGTTTTAACACATTCTTGGCTTGTTTTGCTGCTCAGACTGGAAAATTCCTCTGGGGAATGAAGGCCTTTCGTGAGGAGGAGGAGGAGGGTGCAGGGAGCAGGGGTTGTGCAATGCACCCCCAGCACCACATTCCTTTCTGCACAACACTTATATATAACATCAGAGCTCTCTGGGAGAGCTTGCTGTGGGCCAGCCTTGAGGATGGAAGCTTTGCTGTTTGCTTTCTGATCAAACTCATCAGATGCTGAGCTTTACTCCCTAAATGTCCTCCCTTTGTGCTGGCTGCTGTTGAAGTGGAGCCAGTGCCTGCCCATGCAGTTTTGGACTTTGTGCTCTCGCTGTTCAGAGAGGATCTGAACTAACCACTGTGCCATTGTGAGGCACATGTGAAAGCTGAGCTCCTCTGCCAATCTCTCCTCAAATTGCTTTTGTTCGCCCCCGTCTATATCACCAAACCAAAGGCATCAAATTGCACTAGAAAGAGAATCTTTATTTCACAGGAGGTTCTGTTCAGTGTACTCGCAGTCAGGGGCATTGCTGTTCACTGAGACACATCAGAGGGCTTGGAGGGGGCTGGACTCAATTGTGTTGTATTCAAGTCCAGGCATTTTCAAAATTCATTTCTGTTGCTAAAAGACCGACTCCCTCTGCTTTTAGGAAAAGTACTGTCTCAACAGAAGATGAAATAGGGTGTAACTAGGTTGGGTATGAGGGGGGAGTTTGGTGTTTCTGGTGCGGCCCTGCTGGGCCCAGCAGGGCCCCTTGAAGCTCCATGGCTTTGCTCAGGGCTTTGTACAGCTGGGATTGGGTTATCTTTAAGGATGAAGGTTGCAGCCTCTCTGGGCAAATTTGTTCCAGTACTTGCTCTTACAGCTGTTCCCCCCCTTTTCCAGCTGAACTTTCTCTTGCTGCAACCTGTGCGTTTCCTCTTGCTCTTGGTGCATCTCTAGGAAGAGTTTGACTCAGTTTCTTGTTATTTCTCCCCTGTTCAGTGCCTGCAGATTAGAAAGATGTGCCTTTAGCCCCAGGCAGGGCAAACCTTCTGCTCTTTGTACTTCTTGTGTCTTCATGTATGATCTGTTACCATCCTAGAACCTCTCCTCTGAGCTTGGTCCAGCTCAGCCTCGATTTACTGACCTTGGTTTTCCCTCTTTCCATGGTTATGCCTGAGACCCATTTCTAGCTGAGTATAAATTAAGGCTTCCTCTTGTTCTTTCATTTTGCTAATGCTCAGCTCTTCTCAGCTTGTTTGAAACTGGCTGTTGCTGGGAGTAGAAACGGAGAAAAGAATCAAATATAGAGGAAAATGTGCTCAAACTGTTTGTTCTCATAACTCAGTGCAAACAGCCCAGGGAAGTAGGCATGAGCTTGCAGAAATTCTCCAGGGTTTTGCACGTATCCAAACACATCCACTGTTCTAGCTTGCTTGTCAAATTCTTATGTTCAATATCCGAAATATCTCTTAATCTGATCAGATCTATCCTAAAATGTTGACAGTCTTATTTCCTCCGGCCCAAATGAGGTCAGTGGCCATGTATCCTTCTCGGAGACAATCAGGAAATAATTAAAATCTGGAAATGATCATTCAGGCAGGGATGGAAAATATTTCCAATTTCCTAAGTAGCTGTGACACTTTTCACATGAGTGCTCTCTTTCTTCTGAAACCCCTCGCTTTTCTCTTTGGCCTCTCAGTGCTCTTTGTTTTCCCTCAAAAAAAAAAAAAAAAAACAAACCTATATCCTGGTGGGATGCAGAGGCAGGGCTGGGGGAATATATCAGTGAGGTTGGAGGCAGCTGCCTTCTGCCCTGGCCATGCTTTTCCGCTCTCATCTTCCTTCTCCCTGTAATACCAGTGCTGCAGAATCCAGCAGCTTTTCCCAATATTCCCCATCCATCTCCCACCTTCTGGATAACAGTGAGGTTTTCCCTCAGGTGCTCTCCAGGGCTGGAGGCCAGAGGCTGAAGCCAAGCTCAAGAGCAGATCAGGGACTTGGATCAGGGCATAAATGTGGCAAAATCCAGATTTGTGGGGGTGCTCTGCTGCCCCAGCCTCACATATCCATTGGAAAACCTGGCATGGGATTCCTCTGTGCAGGCATCAGCCTCTTTTGGGGTCTCTGCACAGCAGCCCCACCATGAGACTCACTCAGGATCCCTCCAAAATCATGGTACAAACCCATTAAACTCGATTTAGGCACCTGGGCCAAATTTCTATCTATATAACCTTTATTTCTGGCTCTGCTTGTCGAGAGTGGTGGAAGGTGCTGTTATTTTTGGAAGTGACTTGGGTTGTGCAGAGCTGAAATACAGCTGTCCCTTACTCCAGCTGGGGGCATTTCCACAGAAAACTTCTTTAACTTGTCACTGTACTGCAAATTTATTTGGGGGTTTTTAATATCACAGTCTGCCCAGTCTGGAGTATTAGCAAGAGTAAAATGACATGAATGTGAAACGGAGGAATTTAAACAGGCAAAGGGCACTAAATTAATTAACTTCCATTCTCTCACTGAAGGAACTGTTCTCTGTGTTTCTGCCCAGCATTTTATGCCACACATACATTATATCTTCACACTCAGGCTATTGTAATGCATTCAGGCACTGTTTCCAGTTCCTCCTTTCCTTCAGCTTGCTTAGCTAAAAATCAATTTGTTATTACATGAATTGCTGCAGGACATAAAGCTGTCTATGTAACTAGCCCAATTAATTAATATTTTTGCACTCTACTTTAATCAAACACAATCGCCAGACTTTTAAATATGACCACTCATCAGTATTTTGCAGTGGAGCTTATTTTTCATGATTAAATTATTACTGCAATCCATCCTTGTGCCATTTCCCCTTCCTTCATATTGAAATGGAGTGTTCTCAGCAGCAGCAGAGGCTGGGAAGGGAGAATAGGAGGAAGTGGTAGAGATTCTGCATAAATCTTTTAAATTAATGAACCAGTCCTTGGTAAATGTATGACCCAACAGAGTGTAGGTGTCATGGAGGTGACTCTAATTTCACAGAATTCCAGAATGATTTGGGTTGGCAGGGATCTTAAAGATCATTTTGTTCTACCCTCTGCCATGGGCAGGGACACCTCCCACTGTCCCAGGATGCTCCAAGCCCCAATGTCCAGCCTGGCCTTGGGCACTGCCAGGGATCCAGGGGCAGCCACAGCTGCTCTGGGCACCCTGTGCCAGGGCCTCAGCAAAGGTAAATTTCTTCCCCAAACCCCATCTAACTCTCCTCTCTGCCAGTGTGCAGCCATTCCCCCTGGCCCTTGTAAATAGTCTCATTACATCTTTCTTGTCAGCTCCCTTCAAGTTCTGGAAGGCCACAGTCAGGTCACCCAAAACCCTTCTTCAGGCTGAACAATCCCAATTGCACAGCATTCAAAGGGGCACAGTCCTGCTGGAGGCTGGGGCAAAACAAAATATCAGAACCCTGAGGTCTTTCTGTGCCTCCTTGTCTCTTCTCCCTGCTGAGATCAGGGCCGAGTTTACACAGGCAGGACTGTCCTGGTCCTGTGCAAGCAGAGGAATATGGAGAGAGTTTGTTGTACTCATTTGGTTATTTTCCTATCTCTTTGGAGCAGAAGGGACTCAGACATAGTAACATGTTCTATAAAAATAACATTTTTACCTTTTATTGTGCTTTCTCCTGCAAGATGAAACACTGAGTTGGAAAATACAGTTGTTGAGAAGTGTCTCCCTTAAATCTCAGGGCAAAAAAAAAGAACTCCAGGGCCGAGGATCGTGCCCTTGGTGGGTGCTGGCAGCTGCTTGAAACAAAGGCAAACTGGATGCAGAAACAAGTTCCTGGAGACTGTCACAGTAGTTTGCACCTCAGCCACAGCTCTGAATGACTGTCCCCAATAACCTGAGTGCTTTTGGATGTGCTAAACCCATGGGCAGGGCACTGCAGAAAACCAGGGCCAGAGAGGGCTTTGGGAGCCTTTGAGCTTGACAATTCACCCACTATTTTAACTCGAGGACTATCTGGACTACTTCAGAAAAATATAGTCTATATTAACCAGCTTTGCCCCAGTTGTTTATTGCTCAAGTCAAGCAAATATTAGTCTAAACTACAAATATTTATGTATTGCTCTTTATTTGCGTGCAGATCTGCGTGTACAAGTGGTTTTTACAATTGCTTTTACCTACAGCTTCCAGCACTCTTGAGACACTGACTAAGTTTGGACTGGAAGGATTTCTGTGATGGTTTCTTATAGTTTTACTTTTTCTGTTCCCTGTCTTTATTTCTGCCATTTTAGGGATGGGAAAAGAAGGAAGAGATGCATTGGTATAAAAAGAAAATGGGAGAAAAGAAAAGGAATCTGTGCCCAAACTAGTAAATGCCTAGAAGCAAAAAATCCAATTCAACCAAATCCTCAGTGTGTCCAATGTCTCAATATGTTCCTTTTGGAAACAAAAAGCAGTTCTGATTTTCAGGAAATTTGACATTGGTGTGTTGAAACTGTGAATTAAAAACAAACAAAAAAAAAATTCTGGGAAGTGGAATTTTTTTTTTTTTGTCAGAAAGATCCTCTTCTTCAAATTTCCTGGATGAGAAGCAGCTGAATGGTGAGGGATTCACCTGCTGCTTCCCCAGAATCATTCAGTGCAGGAGGTTCCATGTGAGTCTCAGGTAACCGAGCTGGTGGTTCAGGTCCTTGCTGCTCCTCACACCCTCCAGTTACAACTCTTGCCTTAATTAAAAACCTGCCCTTCCTGCTTTCTCCAGAAGTCCCCTCAGCGTGCACACTCAGCCTGAGGGATGTATTTTTTCCCCCCTTTCTCCCAGCAAAGATTGCATAAGGATTGCTAGCACGTGGCTGCAGTGCATGGTGTGCGGCAGCCAAATAATCCTGGATTTAAGAGTCCCTCAGCTCTCATTCACACGCCAGACCGTAACCGCTCTGATTTTCCCCTTTCAGCAGCTGCAATACCCAGGCACAATGGGGTGACTTAAGGTTAAGGATGTCGTTTCAGCTTTAACTTGGAATGTCCTAGCTTTGATGGCCCCCAGCCAAATCCTTAACATTATTTTAATGTCGTTTTTCTTCTTCGTTTTATGTTTGCATACATTTAAAAACAGAGCAGGGGTTACTTATGTCACAGCTGTGCATACTTGCTAAGGCCAGTGGATAAATACAGGCTTTATACTCCAAGAGGAAATTTTTTTGCAGGACCCAAAATGCGAGTTGGTGGAGAGTCTAGTTGGTGGATGAGATTGGCAGCTGGTGCAATGAGCTGTGTCTCCCTTGATTTTGATGGAATTGAGCTGATTTATCTCTGCCGAGGATCTGGCCCCATGCTCCTCTCTGAGCTCAGAACCTTTTTCTGGCTACTTGACATATATTTTTGTTTGTATAGAATTATCTGTCTCTTCCCACCCATTTCCCTCTTCACGTCTCTTCAAATTTAGGGTTTAATTTTTGCACAGACTGTATCTATTTGTCTGATTTTTCTTTCTCAAAGAAAAAAAAATGTATTTATATTTAAGCCACCCAAGTGCTGTGTGTTCTGCATTGGTACCCAGGTGGCTGAGCTGAAATCTCAGCTGAGTGAAGTTTTCCAGTTTGTTTACTGGAGTCTTCCCCAGAAACTTGTCTAATTTGTCCTTTTCTGATCAGGATTGATGATGTGCTAAAAGGTGTTTTAGTCTATTT
The DNA here is from genome assembly GCA_013389925.1 of Aegithalos caudatus. Taxonomy (NCBI): domain Eukaryota; kingdom Metazoa; phylum Chordata; class Aves; order Passeriformes; family Aegithalidae; genus Aegithalos; species Aegithalos caudatus. The sequence goes on from WEIU01051963.1 coordinate 1,449,546, forward strand.
TTCTGGTATGGAAGCACTGAGCCAATACTATCTATAGTATGAAGTGTCAAAGCACAGAAATGCTGTAGGAGAACCTTTGAAACCAATTGCTTAGCCAAATACCAGAGAAAAGAATTGGTTTATTTTCTTTGGGTTTGTTGGTTCAGGGTTTTTTTTCTCTGTTTTCTTTGTCACAGAAGAGCGACTTTTAGGATTAATATCAGTTTTTTCCCTTATTTTTGTTGTTTTCATCCTGGGTAAAAGTTTCAGCTCTTTGTTTTCCTTACAACCAGTCTGGCTTTGAAAATCTGGCAGCCATTTTTTCTACCTAAACAACTTGGGATTTTGGCTCAGGAAAGTCACGAGAACCCAACAGCTACGACTTGAATTAAACACACGAAATTTCATTGGCAAAAAATAATTGACAGTGACGGTAGTTGAGATTTAGTGCACCGTGTACCTGGACCAAAACTCAGAGACATCAATGGAAGCTTTCCCACTGACCTCCATAAGCTTCAGGTCAAGCCTTAGACTCGTAAGATGAAGCTTAATTCCTTGGCATCCCTCTCCATGCTGTCCAGCCATCTCCTAAGCTTAGGGGCTCATCCCCAGCACGTTCCCCCCCCTGTTCTGGGGCTCTCTCTGGATTCCTGCAGGCCCCTTTGGGCTGGTGGAAGGCTTTGAAGGCGCTGCTCGTTCGCAGCTGCCGCTGCTCGCCGTTCCAGCCCCGCCGCTCCCGGGGTTCCTCCTCTCCGGGGCCGCAGGGAGATGAAACATTCATGGCTCTGTGGCCCAGCTCGCTGCAGAGGTGGGAGGATTTTCTGCAGTCACGCCATCCCTGCCGTGCACAGGCTGTTCAGGTGAGCACTAATGCTCAGCCCCAAGGCGTAATTGCGGCGTTTATGGTCAATGTAATTCTGATTTGCCTCTCCTGGCAGATGGATTTCCGAAGCGTTCTCCTCCGTGGCCGTGTTAGTGCAGCGGCTGCTGAGATCCTGGGGGAAAAGGAAATGTTGCATACTCAGTTCTTTAGAAATCTGTATTATTAAAAATACATATTCTCTGTTTCTGAAAGTATGAAAGGGAGGAAGAGAGCACAAAGCAGCAAGAGCGGGGGGGGAAAGTCCCGTTCTGAGCACCGGGAAGGTTTATTCCTTTTGGGTGTTCTGTGCACAAAGAATTCTCCCTGAGCCAAGAGTGTGGAGATGAGGGAAATTGCAGCCCTGCCTGTGAGCTGCCAGCCACATTCTGGGGGCTGCTAATCCCAATCCCTGCATTTTCTGAGTCTGTGCATGAGGCAGAGCTTTGGGGGGCAGTTTCCTGCTTTGTTGGAAAGAGCCAGACAGACTTTCTGTATCCTGTCAGGCTCTTTCCCTTCGCTCCTTGGGGTTTTTCCTCTCCCTGGTGCCTGAACTGCCCCTTGCTCACACATCAGTGGTGGCCCAGTGACGTGTCCCCAAGGTCAAGGCGGTGATGGCCAGGCAGCCTTGCCTGGGCTGGTTACACCCAGGCTGGTTTCACAACACTGCAGGATGCTGTGAGTTAAAATATTCCTGTTTCCCTCATGAGCTGTGCCCTGATTTCCCCAGGAATTGCCCTGTGGAAGGGCAGGGAGCTGCAAAGCTGGGTGTGCTGGTTATCCAGAGATGTGCAAGAGCTCTTGGCTCCTGCCACCCTGTTCCTCCTGTGCCCCGGGGGCTTTGTGACCAGAGCAGCAATTCTGACAGCAGCTTTTTCTTCACATGCTTTAGTAAAATGCACAACAACTTAGATTTCTAGTGCTGAGTTGTGTGCTGAGAGCTGCACAGTTTGTTTGTGATCCCAAACTCTGTTCTGGGGGCTCCTACTCTGAAGCTCCTGCCCATTCTGGTAGGGAGACTGGGACATTATTGATTTTCAATGTATGCTTTGGTCATCTGTGGGGCTCCTGCCCACTACCCAGTGACTTCTGGGGGGACACACCAAGGTGGTCAGAGGGATGGAGCAACCTCTGCTGTGAGGAAAAGCTGGGAGAATTGGGATTGTTCAGCTTGGAGAAGAGAGGGCTTTGGAGTGATCTAATTGTGGGCTTCCAGTGCCTGATGGGAGTCTGCAGGAAAAGCAGAGAGAAGAAACTATTTACAAGGACCTGCAGTGACAGGGCAAGGAGGAATGGCTTCATGCTGCCAGAGGGGATATTTAGGTTGGATATCAGGAATAAATCCTTCCCAGTGAGGGTGGAGAAGCTGTGGTTGCTCCTGGATCCCTGGCAGTGTCCAAGGCCAGGTTGGACAGGGCTGGGAGCAGCCTGGGACAGTGGGAGGTGAGGTTGGGACTGGTTGGTCCTTAAGGACCCTTCAGCCCAGGCCATTCTGTGGTTCTGTCTCATGTAAAGCCACAACCTTCAGTGTCTTGACCCAGCAGACCACTCCAGAGGTGGGTGAGAGCTGATATGGAGCCTTGTCTTTTCTACACGTGTGCATACTCATACCTGTTCTTAGAGATCAGTTTTTCTCACTTCTGCAGATACTTCAGCATCTCGCAGTAGTGGTCACAGCTGGTGTGTGGATCTTCTGTCACACTTGCCACAAATCCCAAGGAGGAGTCCAAGCAGTTAAAAGCAAAACAGTCCAAAACAAGCAGAGTGAAACCTTTACAAAGCTTTGCACTTTGATTTCAAGGAGTTGAAGCTGCAATTCTTCTTCCCAATGAAAACATTTAACAGTGTCAACAGTTGTCCACAAAATAAAACATTTGTGTTTGGAAAAGCATTAAGAATCACAGAATCATTAAGCTTGGAAAAGACCTTTAAGATCATCAAGTCCAACCTAGCACCAGCCATAAGAAAACTGTTTAATCTGAGAAATCATTTCAGCCACCTCTGGTATGATACAAACCTCACTGCAATAACCTGAGTGTATTGGAAACTAAAAATTCTTATTATCTCTTCTCTGGGACTGCTGCATATTTGTTGATAAATAAACAGCAATCTGTTATAGAGTGCAGACAGCCAGGACAGAATCTCTGTACAACCCTGCAGCAGGGAGGGGTTTGAATCCTGAAATACCCGTGTGTTTTCAGTTTTTATCTGTTTTAGAGCCTTGCTCTTTATCCTGCATGAGCAAAGCCATTGGTGATGTGAGAGTCAAATGGAAAAGCCATCAGTGATGTGCAAGTGTTGCTTGTGAACTGTGGGATTTGGGATCAAAATCTGTGTCATTGCATCCTAGTTTAGGAGGTGACTTTAGCTGTTATGACTGACTGAGATTTTCCATGGCACATGGTTTGTGGGGGTGGGAAAAAATATTTTACAGACATTGGAATTATTGCTTCTCTTAGGCAAAAGAAATTAATCCTAATTTACTGAATTCCACAGCAATTCTCTTCCTGCAACAGCCACACTTTGTGATGGACACAATTTTAGCTGTTAGTAGAAATTGAAACTCTGTTGAAAAGCTTGAGGCCATAACTGTGAAGGAGAAACTAAAACCATCAATTACTTGGCTTAAACTAATACCCTTTAGCAGGGAGCAGGAATGGAATGGAATTTTCTGTGGGATAGGCAAGTCTCACTCAGGTAGCTCCTGGAGCAAACAAACTGGTTTGCATCAGCTAACATTGTGTTTGAGGTAGGAATAATCAAGATTCAGGAATAAATCCTGTCCTTAAGTGAACTAAAAAGCCCTAAAATCAATTTCCAGTGTCATCTTTAACTTGAGGAAGCAGGACCAAGGACACACTGCAGATGCTTCAAACATGGCAATTCCAAATGTAAATTGTTTTAGTTGCAGTTCTTTGAGGCTGTTGAACTGTATCATGAATTAAATCCAAGTCTGAATAAATGCTTGGAAGGAATAATATGAATACTTCTAAGCTTGAAGAAGTATTATTATTCTCTCCAATGGTAGCACACAAATAGTATAATTACTGTGGCAATCCATTTTTTTTCCTTAAATAATTTCTTTTGGTGGTGAAAAGTGCCAATCATTTGCTAAACTAGTGAAGCCTTTTCACAGAATCTGCTCAGATTTACAGCTATGGAGGGAAAATTTGACTTGATGATTGAATAAATAGCACCAGCAGACTTCTTGTCATTATACTCCTCATCAAAACCTCAGCATTTTCCAGGAAGGGAGGCTGATGGACTCACCCAGAGCTCCATCCCTTTGCATCAGAGTTTGAAATGTATCAGAGTCAGAAGTTCAGTGGACAGAGAAATAACTCAACTTCTTTTTTTGACCAACAATAAAGTCATTCAGCTGAAGTGGAGACAAGTCATATCTGATATCATATTTTTATATCCTTTTTGCTTATTATAATTTACTCTATTTCAGATTGGTATTGTGCAGAGAAATGCGCTGCATTCTTCCGAAATTAAATTTGAATCTGTATCAAGGCAATTTAATCCCGCTCGGAGTTGGTGGATAAAGGAGCAAGCATAACCTTCAGTAATTCCCTTGGCTTTTCCTCATGCACAACAATTTAAAACAAAATCACTTTCTCTAATGAGAGACTATAAATTACTTCTTTAATGAGACACATGAAGTTTGAAGAGTTGAATTCCCACGTTTCTCTTATCTGTAAGCCTGGGCACCTCCAGGGATGGGAAAAGATCCATCGTGCTGGGTTTCTGTGTTATAATATCGTTCAGTATTGAGATGATTATTACAATATCATTGAGTCCCAGATGGGAATCTGGCCTTTGGTATGCTGAGTATTGTTTTCATCTAATGTTGAGAGTCTTAAAATGCTTAGAATTGAAACAAAAATTGGGAGGGGAACTTGGAACTGCCCAAAACCAGAGAGCAATGTGGTGACATAGTTTCTCACAGTTCCTCCTACGCTGTTCCTACAAGTGCACTGCTTTGTGTTTCAGTAACTTATTTTTTGTATAGATATTGACATCTGCATTCTCTCTTGCAAAAAAANTTGTTTCCTTACATAACTTGCAGGTTGTATTGTGGTATAGAGAGGCAAGGATCAAACCTCCAAAAGTCACAGAATCTCACAGCATGGTTTGGGTGAGAAGGGACCTTAAAACTCAGCTCATTCCAAGGTTCTGCCTTGGGCAGGGACACCTTCCACTGTCCCAATCCCTGTCCAGCCTGGCCTTGGGCACTGCCAGGGATCCAGGGGCAGCCACAGCTGCTCTGGGCACCCTGTGCCAGGGCCTGCCCACCCTCCCAGGGAACAATTCCTGCCCAATCTCCCATCCAGCCCTGCCCTCTGTCAATGTTAGCCATTCTTTGTCACTCCAGGCCCTTGTAAACAGCCCCTCTCCATTTTTCCTTAAGCTCCCTTCATGTTCTGGAAGGCCATTATTAGATCACCTCAAACCCACCTTTTTTCCAGGCTGTTTTTTTCCAAGAGTGCTCATTTTGAGGCCAATCCCATGGGTATGCCATGGCACTGTCAGAGCTCCACTGATGGGGGATCCTTTCTCCTCAGGAGCAGACCCCGGGGCTGCAGGAATCCTGTTTTGATTGACAAACTGGTGGGTCCTTGAAGAAGTGCCTTACAGCCCTTGTGGCTAAAGAGGCATCTATAAAAAAACCCAAATATTTATGCAAAATTAGAGATTTATATGTACAATTGTATGTGAAATACGTAGCACTCAATATATTGCTCATGCAGATGCTGTGCTGGCATAGCCCAGTGTGTTCTTTGCTGTTTCTCCTCACTCCTAAATGCAGTTCTGGGTTGGGCTCTGATGGCTCAGCCATTCTTCTTTCATAAGAAAAGGCAGTTTGTTCCATTTCTCCTCTGTAAACTGTCCAGTCCCTGCTCTGATAGCAACACAATTTAAGGTATTAGCATATTTATAAGCCAGCATGTGTTCTAACACACCATTTCTGCTTGGAGTCACATTTAATACCAGTCCTTTGCCTCTGCCAAGCCCAGCCCAAGGCAGAGCTGTCTCAGCAAACGTTCTGAATTTGTGTTCTTTTCAAAAGATGTGATCCTTTGCAAGGTGGGCTTCCATTTATTATGTATTTATACTGCTCTTAGCATCCTGAAAATCCTGATCAGATTGATTTCTAGGACTGGGGTGAAAGAAATGTTGTGCAATAACAATCATTGTCCCTTGTTGCCTCTCAGACACTTCAAATTTTAAGCAGACTACTTAAAAGAGGGCTAATTAAATAGAGTTGTTTTGCACAGAGAAACAGTGTTTCTCAAATGCTTTCAAAACTGTAAAACAAGCTGTGAGTAGCCAACAAAAAGTATGTTAACAATGGCCAAATCAAACAGTGATTCAGAATTTGAATTAAAGGTCATAAAAACCCTGTATGCATTAATCACAGGGCTCTGGTATGAATATTAATAGCAGCTGAGAGCTGTTAAATAGCTGGTTTAGCTTAATTTTAAGCAGTAATTAAACATTTATTAGAACTTAACTCTATAAATGCTTTATAGATAAAAAGCCATAATAAGGGCTAAGCTGGATCAAAGTGTGGGCTATTAGTGCCACTTCTTTTGAGTTAGATGTATCACCAGGAGGACTCAAATTGGTGTGAAAATATCATTTAGGAAACCATGTTTGCAATATCTCAGCCCTATATCTTGCAGGAAGGTCCTTGCAATGCCAGACTTTCAGATGGTTGTGAAAAAGTTGAATTTCCAAGCTACTCCTGCTGCAGTTATCTAAATTATTTCTGCACTAAGGTTATATCAGGACATTTTCTGTCTGATTTAACCCAGCTCTCAAGAAATTCTTTGAGGCCAAGATCTGGTGGAAGAGATAAATGACATCTGCTCAGAATTGATGGTTTAATGGCTAATTTACTTCTCACCTTTATTGCCATGAATAGTCCAAGTGAAATGCCAAAAAATGTGAGTCAAACATTACCCAGTGTTGTTTAGGTTTATGAATCTCCTGAAAAGAGAATTCCAACTGGCTTTGCAGACAGTGAATGTTTTTCAATCTGTAGAAATGTAGGCCTTAAACTTTTCTATAGGAACACTTATAGTCAAGTATAGATCCTCATCTCTTTTTATTTCTGCTGTTCATTGTTAGGGCAAGCACTGTTTGATTTTGATATTATGGTTTTATATTGATATATCAAAAATAGGGCTGGCAGCAAGTTAGATCAGTTTGGGTAATAGATGGAAATGACCCAGGAAGTTAAAGAAAATTCACCAGTGGAAGCTTTTTTTTTTGAGTGACTGATAGAAAATACTGCTGAGGGGTCTGGGAGCCCTGCAGCCCTTCTCACTGCACCTCTGAATTCAGGCAGCCAAGGCCCTGGGAGTTGCACTCCTAGAGGATAATGGTCAGAGGAAATTACCTGATGTGCTTTGTTCCCCTGAATTCCTGCAGCAGTTACTGGCTCGTTGCAGGGTTCTCTCAGCAGAGTTTCCTGATGAGAGGGGAGAATGCAAAGGGTGCAAGTGATTCTTGGTCGGCCTCGTTGGCCTGAATTCACGTTTGCTGGAGACTCTGTGGAGGTCAGAACTCTGTTTCATTTCAGGAACTGCTCAATAACAGTTTCACTAATTTACTGCTGTGAAAAGATGATTAAGTGCTTCAGATAAAAACACCTTGTCCTTAAAATGCATTGGATGCCTCTGTCTGGACACTGTGTGATTCCAGGGCTCAAAGGCTTGCTTTAGGAAGCAAGGGATTTGGAACATGAGGGATTACGTACCTAAAAGTCCATATACATCTTGAAAATCTCAGCTCAAACATCTGCTGGCATATGGCTGGAGCCAGGAGAAAATGTGTTTTGTTTTGCCTAGCTTGCACATGAGCCTGAACCACGGCCAGTGCAGGACTGGGACAGGAGATGTTTGCAGCATGAGCTATGGATGGGATGAGGGGAGCACGAGTTACTGAGCAGCAAAACAATTTTCCTTCATGGTTTGATGCTCCATCAACAGGTCTGGTGTGGTAGGAGTTACCTTGGAAATCTGTAAAATCAAAATTTGACCTCTAGGTTGCTGAGAAGTCTTTCCAAAAGTCAAAGATCCAGTCCCAGGGTGCCTGCTGAGTTCCAGAAGGCACAGACTGTGCTTGTGCCATGCTTCCCTGATGCAGTTTCCAGTGGAGAGGATAAACTTGACCCATGGTGTTGTGCCCGAGAAGCTGCTGCCCTTGACCCTTGTGGCAACTGCCTTTTGATGGAAAAAAATGCTAAATATGTTCCATGGGAGTCCCTGCAGAGAAAAAACACCATGGAAGTGTATTCTTTACATTAGATTTATATATATCCCAGCTGGCATCATAGAAGAGAAGTGGATCCTCAGGGGATGGAAATTAGTTAATGCCCATTTCTATCTGCTAAGGATCCCTCTAGGATATCTTCAGTGGTAGTGCTCAAGGAGTGAGCAGGCAGGGAGCTGTCTCTGGCCTCCTCTTCAAGCACTTGCTCCAGAATTTAAACCATCTTCTGAATTCAGAGGAGGTTTTCTTGGCCTAAGAGACAGCTACCTTTAAAATTGCTCATTGCTGTCCATGTGCCCCTTGCATGTTGTTGCTGTCCCCTGGGCTGTTGTGACAGGCACAGAGTGGATTCTGTTGTCTGGAGGCTGTAGCATCCTCATGTCAGGAGACAGCCTGGCAATAACCTAGAGCAAGGCTGGTTGTCAGCCTTCCATGGCAGGAACAGGAGAAATCAGAATCACAGACTCATCCAGCTTGGAAGAGACCTCCCAGACGGAGTCCAACCTTTGGCCAATTCCCACCTCTGCATCCAGACCGTGGTACCACAGCACCAAGTCTGGCAGAGCTCAAGAAGTGCTTGCACAATGCCCTTGGGCACAGGGTGGGATTGCTGGGGGTGTCCTGCAGGGCCAGGAACTGGGCTTTGATGATCCTTGTGTGTCACACTGAGGGTATCTGTGACAAACATTTATGTCCCTTGACTTCAGGGCAGAGGGTGGCAAGAAAATAATTAGGAGCAGGAACGACTAGACTAGAGAAAGAACACTTTAATAAGGGATAAAAGAAAACAGGTTCAGTGCCCCAAAACTGTGCACAGTACCCAGGAGAACTCTGTGGGGGTAACCAAGTGAAGATCCAGAAATGAGGAGAACATGACAATCTATGGGGCAGGGCTGAGGGTAAGGGTCCAACCAGAAACTCAAACTGGGAACAGAACCACATTTGTACAACATAACTGGCCAATCATAAAAAAAGAGCTTTATATGGAACCAGTTCATTAACATGCAAACTCCCATGAGCCTTTACTACTCACCACTACTAGCAAGCAGTTTCCCATGGCCTTAGGTTTAGAGTTGCTTCAGCTTGGCCAACTCTCACACCTGTGGGACCCTTCCAGATCAGGATGTTCTGTCTTAGCACTCAGTGCCATATCCAGTCATTCCTTGGACACCTCCTGGGATGGGGAATCCAGCCCCTTCCAAGGCCTGAGCTCCCTTTCCATGGGGAAATTCCTGCTGGTGCCCACCCTGAGCCTCCCCTGGCCCAGCCTGAGGCCGTTCCCTCTCCTCCTGTCCCTGTTCCCTGGGAGCAGAGCCCGGCCCCCCCGGCTGTCCCCTCCTGTCAGGAGCTGTGCAGAGCCACAAGGGCCCCCCTGAGCCTCCTTTTCTCCAGGCTCAGCCCTTTCCCAGCTCCCTCAGCCTCTCCTCACAGGGCTGACTCTCCAGAGCAATGTCCAGTGAAGTTCTGGTGTCTGGACTTCCCCAAGTTCTTCAGAGTTTCAGGTGAACCTGCAAAACATTCAGACCCCTCAACCCCTTTGGAGAGGGCTTTATTGATAGGTTTGCACTGCATAAATAACTTACTGCAAATGAAAGCCTGAAGAACTGAAAGGCCATGTGGGCTGCAAAACTGAGCTTATGAAGAGCTCTCCCTCTGCCTAGAGAGGCAGGACTGGTTTGGAAAATTTTCAGTAAAAATATTAATATCTTCATGGGCAGGAATAATCTGGATTTTTCCAAATTTCTCATGAGAAGGGCTCTGTTTTTTTATAGATATTCTTTTATCCAACAACAAAGAATTCTAAATTATATAATAGCTAAAATTAAGCTAAATATAGAGAAAGAGACATGAAGTGATCTAAAGCAAAACAGGATATCTTTAAACTTTAAAAGGAGAGCATTCTGCTTTAGCCAAGCTGCATTTTCTCCCTTTCCTCATCAGCTTTTTGCTCCATAGAAACTTTCTGCAATTTCAACTTTTTTTTGGGCATGGGATGGGGTAGATGGCATAGAGCCTTGCTCTAGGATGGGATGGGGTAATCTTCAAAAATGCTGAAACCCTTTTCTGTCCAGAGTTAAGAGAAGAGAGAAATCACTCTGGCTTACAAAGAGGAGGCAGGGTAGGACATTCCTCTGCCCAAAATACTCCACAAAGTCTTGTCTGCAGAATTGCAAAGAGAATTAATTTCCCTCTTGCCCCTGACGCTGGTTCATGGACTGTGTTTCCAGCACTGCCGTTTTATTTGCATTTTAGCTCGATGAAGTACCATTACAATTAGTTCTTCAGCTTTCCTGTGCAAGTTCCTTCTTTCTGAGGTCAGAACAGCTTCACTCTGCTGCAGAGTTTCTGAGGAAAGGGAAGGCAGCAAAGCAGGGAGCTCGTTAGCAAGGCTGGTCTATGCTTTGGATTGATTTTGTTTTCTCTAATGGCTTGATCATAACAGTTGCACTCTAATTTTTGTACAGGGTTGTGCACATTTCAGGCAATGTAAATATATACATTGGCATGCTTATTAGCTCTGCTGTTTAAGTTAGGGATATTTGATAGTGTATAATAAAACCAAGTGGTCCTGTGTACCATTTGTCATGCTGAGCTTGGACTCATCTCTTTGTACTCCCACTCCACCCTTTCCAGCTTCATTATATTCCAAATGCTCCTCCTCGCTTGGAGCAAAATCAATCCTCGTTTTGCATTGGGTGGAAGAGGAGAAATGTGTGCTGGGATTTTCCTCAGTGCACAGAGCTGCGTGCAGACTTTAATTCTTGGTTAAAGGATAAGTGTGGGGCTTCCCCGGGGAGGGGGAGCATTGTAAGACAGCTGAGGTCATGGTCACAGCCTCAGCCCCCGTGTATTAAACTGCAGAAAGAAGGAGAAATATGAGAGGGCCCTTTGCACTTATCAGGAGAGAATACTACTGTGAATGCTTCTTCCCTGAGCCTCCAAAGCTACAAACAAAATAGAAAATCCCTGTGGCTCTGAGAAGTGATTTTTTATTTTGTTTAATCATCCCTTCATTTCAAAACCTCAGTTTCTCCCCATTGGCCCAATCTGTATTTCCCTTGCTGAGGGCTGGCCTGTGTCACTGGCCAAATGCATCAGGTCTGTGTTGAAATGGTGGTACTGGATGTATTTTTCTGAGGATAAAAGTCTCTTGGTGGGATTTAAGGGATGGGATTTTACTCCACCACCTCCCTGAATGGCACTGGGACAGGCTGCTCAGGGCAACAGAGGAGTTGCTGTCCCAGGAAGGGTCCAAAAACTGTGTGGATGTGGCCCCTGGGGATACAATTTAGTGATGATTACAACAGTGCTGGGTTCACCGTTGCACTTGATGGTCTCAGAGGCCCTTTCAAACCTAAATAATTCTATCATTTATATCCACAGGACCTCAGAGAGGTTAAAAACGTTGCTTTCTAATTCCCCTGGGAGTCAGGTGCTGATTTACCTGTACAGCCTGCTAAGGGGAGGTACCAGTGGTGAAGCAAAGGTAGGAGAAGCTCAGGATAAATGTCAGAGGGCTTTGGCCCCCAGATGTCCTGCCTGGCAGCTGCCCAGGAGCCAAGATGCCCGTGTCCCTGCCACTGTACCCCCAGTGTGGGGAGGTTATTGGGGTGTTTGTCCTCAGGGGTGTCCTTGGTCCTCACCCCTTTTCTCCCCCAAAGACCAATGGCTCAGGCAAACCCTCAGAGTTTTCCTCTGAAGCTCTTGAAATTATCCACCATTGCCAAAAGAAAAGATTTGCTGACAGTCAGAATCCTATTGGCAAACCTAGGTGGATTTATGATCTTGGGTGGAAACCAATTTGAACTATAATTTTACATGAATCTGATCCCTCTCCTGAGCCAGGCAAAACTTCATGATTCTGGCTGATTTTTCACACTCGCCTTTGAGCACTTCTGTTCTCATTTGAGCTGAGGATGAAACTCTGAGCCCTGAACAACCCCGAAATTCCAGCAAATGGATGCAGCTTTGTTCCCTGTCTCCTGATGTCTCCAGCTGTAGGTTGGGTGTCTTGAAGTCATGGTTGCCTTTTTCCCCCCAGGAGCCCACATATGCTCCACAACATAAATTCTCTGACGTGTTTAAAACATATGCCACCATCTTGTGTAATTATGACAATTGTTATAATTATTAAAACTTTCCAGTGTTACCTCCCCTACTCCTCATAGCACCTTCCACCATTTGAGGCTTCTGGGTTCAGTTTCTGGTTCTTTGAGGGTGTCAGAGGCTGGACCAGGCTCTGCTCAGTAGACAAGAGGCAATGGGCAGGAACTGCTGCTGCCCAGGAAGCTCCAGCAGAACAAGAGGCAGAACTTCTTCCCTGTGCAGTGCCCGAGCCCTGACCAGGAGTGTCCCTCACTGGAGATGTTCCAGAACAGCCTGGATGCCATCCTGTGCCCTGTGCTCTGGGATGACCCTGCCTGAGTGGGGAGTTTGGACCAGATAACCCATTATGGTCCCCTCCAACCTTCCCCATCCTCGCATCCTGCTGCTCAGTGTGACTATGGAAAATTACTTGAGGCTTGCCCACATGCAGGCAGAAGAGTTAAGTGGATGCAGTGAAGTTGCCTGCAGATTTTCTGCATGCTGCAGCCACTGTTTGTAAACAGGAATACACATAATAGGTTGAGAAATCAGCTCCAAAACAACAGGCATTGTTTGTGTGCTGAGTAACTCTAGCGATCTGTTAGGATCTGGAAAAAAAACAAAACAAAACATGTTGTGTCCAGATGAATGTAAAACCAGAGCCTCCCCTGCCAAAAACTCCAACTGATACCTTGGGAAGTTCTGTAAAGCTTAGTTAACTTTTTTCCCTATATTTGATTTGACTTCTGAGATTTGATGTTGGTTTTCTGGGTTTTTTTGTTGTCTTTTTTTTCTAATTTCAGCAAACTAACGAGACGTACTATAAAAATAATGGAATATCAAGTGAATGCTGGCTGGGTGCACCTCTCAGTGTCAGGACAGGAATGCACCAGGATTGTGTTCACACTGCTCAGGACTAAGCCCTGCAGGCTGCACTAGTTGGATTTTTGTTGGGCAAAGGTGGCTTTAGGCTTGATGTGTGTGTGGAAGTGGGGCTGTGACCATCAGTGTGGGTTTCTGCCATCCTGTCAGTGATGAGGGTGCAGAAAGGGCATTATGCAGCATGTCCCCTTATCAGCAGGTGATACCTGTGGTCTGATTTGATAAGGTGTCAAGAACCAGAGATAAGCAGTGATGTCTGTTGGTGTGATGGGAGTCCACTGGTAGCTGGTGAGGCATTATCTCTGTCTGTATCTATTTCTGCCACTGTCTATCTGGAAACTGATGGAAATTAGGCTCTAAATCACCTGGCTGGCTCCAGGAGATCTGCAGGCTACCTGTGGTGAAGACACAGGTTCATACAAACCTCTCAACTCTCTATTCCCTGTAATATGATGGAACATCTCAAAATTTCTCTCCTGTCCCAACCACCTGTGGGCACTGGGTCTTTGTCCCCACCTTGCTGAACACCACAATTGTTTTCTGCCTGAGCTGCACCTACAACAGCTCCTTCCTCAGCTGCCTTGGTGCCTTCAGAGCCACTCAAGGTCAGTGACCACGCAAGGACAGCAGCAGCATTGTTTGTCATCTGGGGAAAGCACTTCAGTTGCTAAATGGATTTGAGTTGAGTTTGTTTTTTATCATCCTGAAATAACCACTGCTCAAACAATTGTAATTCTTCTGATGTCTTTCTGGGAAACATTTGGCTTGTTTGGCAGTGCAGTGTTGTGTAAATAAATACGTACCAAGCATCAAAGTCAAGGAGGGGAGGGTGAATTCTCAAATAATTATGTAAATAAATCCACATAGCACACTCTGATATTGGCTGCCATGTGCATTTATATTAATCAGTATGGACATTACTGACAAGTGAATCTATCCTGCTTCATTCTCCTGAAGGTTTCAGAATTAATGCTTCCTTTTGCTCCGTGTTTTGCTATAAGGGATGCAGCAGAACGCCAAGGCTGGCTTATCTCAGCATCCCCTTCAGGTGTCTCTGGGAGGCTGAGACCAATCAAACTTTGCATAAATAAGTGCACTCAGCATGAGAGAGTTTACAAGGCTGATCCAGCACTTAAAAAAAACCACATTGGGAAAAAGTAAATACGCTCATTTGCTGGACTGGCGTTTATTTGTCGATCTCATCTTGACCTCTTTGGGGAGGCTAAAGGACGTTCAGTGACTGTAAAGTGCAGAGACTTTTGTATATAGCCCCAGATGCACTTTTTCGATGCTTCATTGACAACAGCTGTAATTCAGCCAATTTGAGTGGCTCTCGATTTTTCTTTGTCCAAATAACTCATTTGTTTGTCTAGGATTTGGCATCTATGCCTAATCACAGAATAAGTGAGAAAAAGCAGTTGCTCTTGCTGCTTCTGTGATCCCTCTGAAGGATGAAGCTATTGAAGGAGGTTATAGGAAGCTGGTAAATCTTTCAGTTTGGTGGTGCACAGGTCACCTAAATTGTGAGGCTGGATCCCCATTCAGAGCTGCACCAAACCTGGGGCTGAGCACTGGCTACCCCTGGCCCTGAGGAAAAAGGGGACTTGAGCAACCTGGCAGGAGGTGAAGATAAGGAATAAAATGTGAAGGTGCTCTTTTAGAAAGCAGGGAAATAATGAAAAGAGCAGTTGAAGGTGGTTTTTAATTTGTGAAGTTAAAATTATATGGCAATCAACCCACTTGTTAAAGCTGTGAGGGTCAGGGCGAGGAGTGGGTGGTGGAGGAAGAAAGGGCTGTTGTCAGAGACCTGGAGAACAGGAGCTTTACTCACGTCTAGGGCATAAAATCACAGTAAATGAGTGAGCTGAGCTGAATATCTTACTGATTTTTAATTAGAGACGAGATGTTGCTCTCTTGGTGAGGAAAATTACTGCAGCACCAGTGAGTGAAGTCAGGGGTGGCTGCAAAGAAAATCAGTGGGGCAGAGGGGCCAGCTTGGGACCCTGGGAGTCTCCCTAGAAAAGGCTGGAATTTATCCAGCTTTCCTTTTCTTTCCTTACAGCCTTGTGGCAGTTCCAGGTAACACAGGGGGTTGCTGGTTCCACTGCAGCAGTGAGATTATTTGCATTTGAAGAGGGCAAGTGGAATAAGGCTTCAAACAGTAGTGTGGCTCCTCATGTTTCAGTCCTGGATTGATGCAGAATAGATTGAGAAAGTCCATATGCTCTTTTTAATTCTTGGTGTGAGAATATACAGATTCCTTTTATTCCTACTCTTGGCCTTTTCCATTTCTGTGGATCTGTGTATCCAGTGTCCTCTAAACATGGGCAAATTTCCTTTTAGTATCTGAAGGGGGCTGCAGGGAAACCAAAGAGTGGCTCTACGTCAGGAACTGCAGTAACAGGACAGGGATTGATGGGTTCAAACTGGAAAAGGGGAAAATGAGGTTAGATATTGGGGTGAAATCCTTCCCTGTGAGGGTGGGCAGGCCCTGGCACAGGGTGCCCAGAGCAGCTGTGGCTGCCCCTGGATCCCTGGCAGTGCCCAAGGCCAGGTTGGACACTGGGACTTGGATTACCCTGGGACAGTGGGAGGTGTCATGGCAGGGGTGGAATGAGAGGAGCTTTAAGTTCCCTTCCAACCCAAACTACTCTGTGATCCCATAATTTAAATATGCACTGTGTGCATCATTTAAATTCACTTCACCTTCAGTTGTTCAGATGCTCAGCAAGAATAACATTGTTAAATTGATTAATTACATCAATTACTTCAGTAGGGTTTTTTTCCCCCTCTGTTCTTGCACATTTTCTTCCAATAGCAGTGTTCAGAATGACACTGCCTGAGTTAGGGCTACAACTGATCCTCCTCTGGCCAGGGCACTGTGCACTGCCAGTTTGAAGCTGTTCTCTGTCTGTGCCTAACAAATGGCTCTGGCAAATGCTGCATTTTTACAATATCATTTATTGGTGAGCTGAAGTGCCCAGGTGTTCACAGAATCACCTCTTGCTGCTCCTTACTGCTGCTCCTTCAGTCCTCCCTGCTGCATCTTGTTAAGCATGTATTACATGTCAATAAATCTTTATTGATTGTATGCCATTTATAGAGACAGTAAAGGCAAAAGAGGTGTATTTATAAGGGGAAAAATCACAGCAAAACTTTAAAGAAAGGCTTTTAGCAACAAAGGGTAAATTAAACATACTGTAAGAATCATGAAAAGAAATATCTCCTGAGAGGGTGAGCTAAGGGAAAAGTTAGATAAGGGAAGCTGGCAGTGCCTTAGGGAGCCTGAAGGCCCTAAGTTCAAGTTCTCCCATTCAGAAACTATTGCAGGTGACCAGGGAGGTTTAATCATGAGCTCATCGCTGACCTCAAAAGAAAGAAAGAAATATGCAATAAGGAGAAACTAGGTCAGGCTCCAGAATGAGAACAGAAGTGGAGCAGGGGCATAGACAGAATCAGAAAGGCCAAAGAACTAAATAAAGATACAGCATTTAAGAGCCATTGGCAGTGAGGAGATCCAGCTCTATATCACTGTTACAGGAGGCTGTTCTGCTCTACAGCTGGGAAAGGGAGCTATCACCACATCAGCACTGGAGATAATTGTTTAATGTCTTTTCTTCATTTGAGGTTCAACACTAATTAGATGATTTCTGTAATTAGGACTAGTTATAAAGCAGTAAGGTCCCAACCTAGGTGTGGGAAAATGGGTTAGGGCCAACCTGGATGATTTAGATGTTTTCAAATGGGTTGGAATTGTGAATTTAATTTTAGAATACTAAAAAAAAAAAAAAAAAAAAAAAAAAAAAAAAAAAAAAAAAAAAAAAAAAGAAAGAAGAAGAAGAAGAAAAGATATTTCAGTCCTGCAAGTGAGGTTAACTTGCAAAGGAGAGAATCAGAAGCCTGTGAAAAGACCAGCACAGTGAGTGTTCCTAAAAAAGAAGAAAGAGGAGGAGTTGGGGAGCTAGAAAGCCACCAAGTTAACATCAGTTTCTGAAAAAATACATGAACAAGTACTCCAGCAATCTATTTAAAAGGCCAAAAATCTCATCAAAGCCATCCAACTTCCTTGTGCAGGGCAGCACTCGGTTTTGTGGACAGAAGAGCAGCAGCAGATTTGTGTATTGAGATTTCAGTGAGGGCTTTGGCAGCCTCTCAGTGACATCATCAGTTACAGAAACATTGTCTTAGTCTGCCTAAGATCTTAATTACTTTCAGGAGGGCTATTGTCTCTTTATTGATTAGAGTGGGGATCTAGGAGGCTTACCCCAGGCTTTGCCTCTCGGACTTTCCACTTAAAGGCTTCAGGAAGTGTATAAAGTGAGAAGGGATAAATCTAGGCCAGTATTTAGTGCAGTCACTTAAAAGAAGCCCACAGATTTCCCAGCAGAACCATGAGTGGAGATTTCCTTATCCTCCATCCCATGTATAACGTGCTGAATGCTCCCCAGGAGAGAGGAATCCCCTGTCTGGGTGTCCTGTGCTTGCCCTGCTGACAGGGGATGGGGGAGCCTTGTTTGAGTAGGAATTGAAGTGTGAGTGGAAATACTCTGTACCAGCTTCTCCCCAGCTGCCACCAGCTCCATGGGAGGCAAGGAGTAGGGAATGAACCACTGTTGGATTGGGGATCTGGAGTGACACCGAGGTGTGAGCTCTAATTGCTATAAATGCCCTGATTTGCACTCTTGCTGAATTTAGCCTTGTGCTGCCTCTTGTGCCCCAGCAACCCCGAGCAATAGCCTGGTTATTCAGTCTTAAAATCAGGCCTAATTGAAAACCAGGCCCAGTGGTCAAAGGACAAGAGTATTCCAGATGCCAAATATTTGTGAGAAGCCAGCTTGTCCCAGGGAGGGACAGCTGCTCCTAATTTTCCTGAGAGAATCATATTTTAAAGCTTAAAAATACAATAATTTTTGTGCATAGCAGGGCAGCTACTCCCTACCCAGAAGGGTTTAGTATTTGTGTGCCTTGGCCTGCCAGCCATGAGAAGGGAAGAATACTTGTCTGCTCAAGAGGCAACTCAGAGACGTGCTGAATTATTTCAAAATATGCCTCTGAGGCCTTCAGAAGAGAAGTGATGAATTGTACTCAGATTTTTAGATACTGGACCCTGTAACAGGTTGGCAGTGTCCAGCTGGGATCAAGCCAGGCCTTTCAGTCCAGAGGCACCCAGGGCCTCTCCCAGCATAACACAGGGATTGGGGATGTTTCACTCAGGCTGGGATTGAAGGAACCATTTATGAAGGTACAAATTCTTTAAAAATTGTGTTGTTTTAAGAGAGAAAGGAGGAAGGAAGGGTCCAGCCTGGCTGATGGGACAGCCTGCATCCAGGAGGGGTGGGAAGGACTGAAGCTGGAGCTTTCTGTAGCACACAGGTAAAAGTTGTGTCTGTAATTGTTGCTTTTACAGGTGGAACATCCTTGGGCAGCAGGGGAGGGGGATTCTGCCCCTGTGCCCTGTGCTCAGGTGAGAGCCCACCTGCAGAGCTGCCCCAGCCCTGGGCCCAGCACAGGAGGGACCTGGAGCTGCTGGAGAGATCCAGAGGAGGCAGCAGGGGGATCAGAGGGATGGAGCAGCTCTGCTGGGAGGAAAGGCTGGGAGAGCTGGGAGTGTTCACCTGGAGAGGAGAAGCTTTGGGGGGAGCTCAGGGTGGCCTTGCAGGGCCTGAAGGGGCTGCAGGAAAGAGGGAGAGAGACAATTGCCAATGGCCTGGAGTGCCAGGACAAGGGGGAATGGATTCAAACTCAGAGAGAGAAGGTTTAGATGGGATATTGGGCAGGAATTGTTCCCTGGGAGGGTGGGCAGGCCCTGGCACAGGGTGCCCAGAGCAGCTGTGGCTGCCCCTGGATCCCTGGCAGTGCCCAAGGCCAGGTTGGACATTGGGGACAGCCTGGGATAGTGGAAGTTGTTGCTGCCCATGGCACTGGGGATGGGAATCAATGACCTTTAATGCCTCTTCCAATCCAGTCCATTCTGGGATCCAATGATTGCCATGCAATGGAATCAACCATCCCAGGATTTATGTTAGAAGCTGCTTTTCCACGTGCTGCTATGAATTTGGGTCACTGAAACCCACACAGGGCAAACAGCAGCTTCGATAAAATGCAGCCATTCTGAGATGATTTCTGCCCCCCTGTATCAGGTACTTCTCTTTGCAGATGTGGTACTTGAATCTGTGGTCAAAGTGACCTAGAATTTTGTTTTAAACCTTGGTGTCTTCTCCGTGTTCTCGTTGTTTATAGCCACAAGGTGGCATTGCAGATTAAAGGGAAAACAGCTCTTGTTGTTCAGGGACACGGGAGGGAGGTGGGAGACTCGGGGAAAAAAAAACCAAAAATCATACAGCCAGGTTGAAATTCCTTCTGTGTCTTGGAGAGATGCAAGGAAGAGTTCTGTTCTCAACTCCCAGGCCTGCAGTTTTGATGGCAGCGAGTGGGATGCTGGCTGTGTTATGGTCATGAGGTGTTCCTACTGATTCTGCATCTGCAAACACATTGGAGCTGTTCAGAGCTGTTCCTGCCCTGCCCTGGGAACTGATGCAGCTTCAGAGCTGTGAGAAAGGTGGTGGTGCCACCCTGCAGCCTCTTCTGTTTCAGTTTGTGTGTTCAAATCCTGAAGAAAACTCATTTCTTTCTTCCCCATCCTGCTCCTGTTCCCCCCTCCTCCAGTCACATTTCCTTGGTTTCCATGCATGCAAATTTGGGCTAAACCTGGGGCTCTCTGGAAGGATTGACCCGCTGTAGTGAGTAAAGTCAAACCCTCTAACAAAGATGTGAATCTCAACAAAGTTTTATGGGATATTTATTTGTTTTCTTATGGAGAGGAGGGTGAACTGAGCTTACTGTAGCTGGACCTTCTCTGTACTTTCCAGGTTTTCCTGTGATCCAGGGCTCAGCCTTTTATGTTCAGGGCAAGAAGACTCAGAGCAGGATATTCAAAGATTTTTGCTCCTCTGAGTCAGGATGAAATAATAAGGCATTTAGGAAATCTGAGTGAATCCTTAGGAAGCCTGTTCTGTCCCCCCCCAAAATGATACCAAGTTTCTCACTCTGGAAATAGTGACTGCTTACAATGAGAATGGACTTCACTGTTTTATTTCCTTGTCTCTTTTTATTACAAACTCCTGTCCCAGGAATTTTCTGATTTTTTTTTTCTCAGTCCCCTCTATGTTGCTGTAATATAAATGCTGAATTTCTGATAGATCCTTTCTGGTCCCAGCTCTTCTTATCAGTGTTTTTTGGCTTTGTCTGTATAAACTTTCCATGCAAACCAGGAAAAGTAGCTCTGCTGAAAGATGGATCTTCCCAGAAGTGGAAAAAAGTGCTAAATGGAGTGGGGGAGCACCCAGCCAGCAGAGGAAAATCTTACCTGTTTTGGAAAGACAGTAAAAATAATTTTATTTTTACCTCTGCTTTGGAGAAAGAGTGAAAGGCAGAGGAAAATTTAAAAAAAAAAAAAGAAAACAAAAAAAAACCAAAAAACAAAACAACTTGCTCAAAACCCACTAAAAGTGTTTGTTAGGAATTTTGCAGGTAAATGGAGGGTAATTGACAGTGTTTCACCAGGCAAGAGAAATAACCAGTTCTAACTCTCTTCTGAGAAGGAGGAAAGCAGTGAAATTTTTCATCAGCATTAACATGCACATGACAGCAGAGAAAAACACCGTGGAGTTTTGCTTGGACAGTTTTCACCTGCTTGGGAAAGCCAGGGCACATAAATACGTATAGATTCAGATATACACACGTGTGTGCATAGGAGTTTCTGGATATATTTGACAAGTCTGGTTCCATTTGTGACCAGCTTTTTTGCAGAACCGTTTCTGAAAAGTATTCCTGGTGTCTTAAACCATGTTTGCTTTGTCAAATTGTCCATAGTTTTATCCCAGATTTGCCTGCCTGTCTGCCTGGAGGTTGCTGCATGGGGTGGGAAGGCTCTTGCACACATCAGCAGTCCCCAGGCTGGGAAACTGCTCCCAAAGACTGGGTGGTGAGGTGGCCACAAAAAGTGTGCAAAAATGTTGTTGGTTTAGATGGCGTGGGAAATACTCTTCTTGACCAGTTTCTTGCTCTGTGAACAGCAAATTCTGCCCAGAATGTTCCTGTGCCTCCTTTCTCAACAGGGGTGGTGCTGCTCGGCTGTTCAGGCAGGACAGTTTATTCCCACTGTCTCCCACTCTGTGGAAAGCATGGCCAGACTTGGACTGGGAGGCCTGATGGAATATAAACACTTGGTGTTTATTAAATATTGTGAATATTCTGCCCCGACATGTAAACAAGTAGTTGGCATTTCAATTTCTTAGGACGATTGACCGCGGTAGAAATGCGTAAGGCTAAGGAGAGCACGTCCAATTCCTTCAGGATAATTTCCAAAGGTGTATATGCTCCTTCTGGATGCTGAGCACTTCTGGGAGGAAGCCAGCTCCTAAATGATAGGGGTTAGGATGAGGCTAGCAAGAAACCTCCTCTCACCAAGGTTATTTCATAACTGCCTACTGCAGAGTTTCACATTTACCGCTGGAGCAGCTGGTGCTGGCTCACCTCATCTGTCAGGCAGGGAGCCGAAGGAGATGTATTGCTGGACTGACCCCAATAGTGAATCCAATGTTCTTTGCTTTTTTTTTTTTTTTTTTAGTCTCCCGACCTGAAGGGAGAAGTGAACCTTTTGAAAAAGAAAAGTTTATGCATAAAAAATTCTGTGCGGTGCACATTTCCGGATGAGTGTTCAGGCCAGCATTACTTAATGCTGAAATCAAAGCTTTGGGGATTCATGGACATTTCCAAGGCTGCTGTGATACTGCAACCCCTGTGTATAACCTCGTGCTTAACACAGGGCTTTTATTCACCTTGAAGTTCTCTTTTGTTCTTCAATCAGGTCTGTTCTGGAAGGAGAGGGGGGAAGCAGTAATAAGATTTAGCAGGATCTCTGCAGATGAACAGATGCAAGCCCAGCTCTCCTGGAACAGAGACCTTCAGTACTGTGTTTGTATTCCAGAGAAGGTGGTCAAGGAAAATTTGGGACAGGATGAGTGTTTTCTGTGGAGAAGAGATGCTGTTTAAACTACCATCTGTGTGTAACTTACCTTGCAGTAGGAAAACAAAATTTGCTGCATCCTGGAGAATATTACGTGACCGTGTTTGGTAGAAGTTGTCCAGTAATGTTGGGATCTCTTGTGTGCAGCCTGCTGCTGCCTGGGAGCACCTCGGGGCAGTCTCAGCTTTGCTGAATTCCCAGGGACTGCCCTCTTAATGGGAAAGTTGTGCCTCTGCTCCAGGGGATTGTTGAACAACACATGGTCTAGCTGGGTGTCACAGAGGTTCAGACGTGTTCTGCTGCAGAATGAGATCACAAACCAGATTTCTTTTTTTCTTTTCTGTACTTTTATTTCCAAAGGGGATCTTTGCTCTTTTCCCCCACTCCCCAGCCCAATAAGCTCTGTGGTGGCTGTCAGGACATTGAAATATCACGGTGAACACTTAAATCGAGGTGTTTTCTGCAAACCTGACAGATCTGCAACCTGCCCAAATTTGAGTATTGTAATTGCTCAGCTACTGTGGCTTAATGTGAATGTGGGGGCAGGAAGGAACATCTCTCTGCTTCTGCAGAACCTCAGGAAAATAGCTTTGGTTTTTACAAATTGGCATTTTCTTTCAAATATTTCTAGTGAATGTTGCAGAGGTCAAATGTTAAGGCCTTCCTCTGGAATGGAAGTTTGAAAGATTTATGTTGGTCTTCAAATCCATAACCTGCTGACACTCTACAAAGGCCTGAGATGGCTGCCAATACCTCAGCACATTTTCAAAGCACAAACAGTGGCTTTAGTCATCATTAAGTTGCATGAATCAGACCATTCTTCCTTGGGCAGTCCTCCTGCAGAGGAAGTTTGTTTAAATTTCTATTGTGCATCTGCTGCTCATGCTTTCATATGGGAACAGTTTTTTCATGTGCATCAGAGAGGGGTGAGTAAGGGAACAGCGACACATTGACCTCAGAAGCTCTCAGGGAATTTTCTGGAGCCTTGGCCTGCCTGCAGGAGGGGGTTTTGTGGGCTTGCTCCAGTCTGTGCTCGTTCCTCTGGTTCTCCTCTGTGCTCATCCACCATCCCTGTGGGGGTTTGAGAACACAGGCAAGCCTTCCCTGCAGAGTAAAAACCCACAGGTATTTTGAAGGTGAGCGATGAGGAGAGGAGAGTTGATGGTTAGAACTTCATGCTGCTGCTGGTTTTGTTCTGCCTGCTGTGTAGGTGCAGAGGAAGAGATCTCACCCACTCTTAAATTGGCAATTTCTGTTCTTGGCAGATTCACTTTGGAGGCAGAGAAAACTTTGCTTCCTTAGCAAGAAACCAAAGTCTCCAAGGTCCTGCTGATGCTCACTTGAGGAGAAAGTTTCATTTCCATGGTGTGAAATGAAGCTCCTGCTGGTGTTTGAGATGTCTCTGCCCATGAACTCTCCTCTCTCTCAGGCACCTGTCCAGCTGCTGATACTGAGCTCCTGCTCAGGCACTCTGGTGCAGACCAAAGTATTCATAACTCACCTCTCCTCCTTCCTGTGCAAGCTTCAGTTGACTGAAAAGGCTGTTTATTCCCATTTGTTGTGGTGGAAATCAGGGCAGAACCAGGCCAGCAGAGATCTGTCTATGCACACCCAGCTGGCTGGGACAACACCTGGGACTGGGCTGGGAGGAGCACGGGGCAGCAGCACTCTGTGGGTGGTGGCAAGTTCAGCTCAGGAATTTCAGATGGACCAGAGTTGCCCTGAGGTTAATAATTCTTAGGTAGGAAAGCCTTAAGGAGAGAAAAATCTGCACCTACTTTGGACCAAAACTATATAGATTTGAAATTTTTCATGGAAAACAATTGCTCCCACTTCAATTCCTCCTCTCCATGCATTTAAATATTGGAGTGAAAGGGAAATAAGCTGGAAAGCTCCTGACTGGTCCTTAAGAAGCCAAGCAGGAGTGGACAGCATGGAGATTGGGGGGGTGACAGCAGAACTGGAGACTAAACCATTTACTCCTGAGCTTAGAAATCTGACTGAGGCATGGGCTCAGCTGTGCAAGAGCATGAAATCTTTTCTTTGATTTTTTCCCTTGGCTTTGACTATATAATTTTAGAATTACAATTAGGGAACACAATAACTGTTCTTGCACATTTCCCTGAATAATTGCCATTAGTTCAATATCACCCATTTCTCCTGTATTTTATACTCCACAATTTCAGAGTGGAGACTTTGGTCTCCTTCTCTTTTCTTGCCTTGCTCTATTCAGTGTCCATGCCTTCTCTGGGACAGGCAGAACTGTGTTGTTGTTGTTTGCAGTCCCAGAGCCCCAAAGGAGGAATTTTTTGGGACCTAGTCATGACCACAAACCTTGAGGCCTCTGGGTGACCCCATTTGTAATCCAGGGATGTTCTCAGAACTTCCTAGGCCACGAGACACCCGGATACATCCCTGAGCTGATGACTGCCCAGCCAGTGGCTGATGTTGGGTAACTGAGCTCACCCTCACAGCTCTGCCCATAGGAATATGGGATTGTTCATAGGGATGACTGCTCCTGTGGTGAGCAAAGCTCTTCTTGGAATGGCCAGTGCATCAGAAGATCTCCTCTCCTCTCTCTCCCCTCCCACTGACCTTCCCCAATGTGTCCTTGACTAAATATGTAGTGCTTGCACACAAAAGGAAGGAATTTAGGAGTGTGTGAAGCACTTGCAATTAAATGTCACGCAAGCCACATGTGGTTTTGCTGCTCCAAGTTCAGCTCAAATAAATGGAAAGGATTACAAAGTGAGGGAACAGCTTGGGTTAACCTGGAGTGTTAAACAAAATATGTTTTCCTTCAGTAGCATCCAGGAGTGTGTGGTGCATTTTGCCAAAAGAAGAAGACAGTGTGGAGTCTAAGTCAGGGGCTCAGGTGAGGTTTAACCTACACAGGCCTTTGTGGGGTGCTTCATGAGCCTTACTAGTCCTGGTGCTTGAAATTAGTTTCTCCTTGCTTTCTTTGGCCTGTGCTGCTGCAGAGAAGGGAATGTTTTCCATGGTGGCTGTGGCAGGACAAGGAGGAATGAAGGTAGGAGTTGGAAGTGAGGTCATGGCTCAGGATCACTAATGGGAAATCAGTCACAGGATCCCTGTTCACGTTGTGCCTTCAGTAAGCCAAGCTTAGGGGCTCTCAGGTCTTTGAGATATTTAAGATTATTTTCTCGTGCTGGACCATACAATCAATGAGATGTCCCCATATGTGAGGTTTTATTTCCGCTTCTCCCAGGGAAATGAGTGCAATTTCTCACTGAACTCACATCTCTGACATTCCTGTGATTAACAAATCAATTTAATCTCCCGATGAGGAAATTTTCCACTGGTTTTAACTGGGAATTGCTCTGTCCTGATTGAACTGCTCCACTTATTTTGTGAGCCAAAATGCCCCAGCAAACCCAGCACAGCCCTGTTGTCCTCTCAGAGGGGTTTGGTGGCATTAACTGATGGAGGAAGGATGTGTGCCTTTTCCTGAAAAGCTGAGGAGAATTATTTGCTCTCTCTATCAGCAATGGCATTGCCTTTCCCAGTCAACTACTGCCAGCTGTGGAAGGCACGTTCCCTCCTGCCAGCCACTCATTGTGCTTTTGCAGTAGGAAGAGGGGGGATGAAAGAAGGGGGGATCTTAATTGAAAAAATAGGCCTGGGGCTTCAGGGACATAACAAAGTCAGTGGGAGTGTGTGAACAGCAATTTATTTTGTCAGTTCAAGTTACAGTCTTTCTGACATGTGAAAATTGCAGATGCCAGTTTCTCAATGTGTCACAGTGACACACAGCATCCCAAATAAATAATGAAACTCTGGACTTGGTTTGCAGAGCTTCGGAAAGCCCGAAGAAATGGGATATAAAAATTGACAGATAAATTGAGAGAGTTTTCTGTGACATATGGGGCATGATCTTAGTTCAGCCTTTCACAGGATGATCTTCATACCTTTCATTGCTTCAGCAGAGTGTTTCTTTCCTCAGTGTGGTCTTCATAGAGTTTATGGCCTCCACAGCCTCTTTGGGCTTTGAAAATGGAGCTGTTTTCATGAAGAATCAAACAAACCTTTTCCCTTGAAACTGCAGAGGATTGGATAAAGTGTGGCTGAAGTGTTGATTTGAGACTGAGTAGATCTCCAAAGCAACTTGTTAAGGCTAGGGTCCAATTAGGAAATTACCTGTTATCCTGACTGCCTACAAGCCTTTTAAATGTTCATTGTTCTTCACCTGCTAAATTGGAGTGATGATGATGTTTAAATCTCCTGTGTTTTCTGACTTAGTTTAAATCTTTTAGAAGGAGCTCTCCTTTCCATGTATTTCTACAGCACTTAATATAACTTGGTTCAGCCTTTATTATGGCATCCATTTATTATAGCAGTAAAATCTCATTCTGTTCAAATCAAGTAGTTTCTATTAATGTTTGTTCACTGGGCTTACAGAGGTAGACAAATGGCTATTAATGATCAGGGGACCTAGTCAGAAGCATGAAAAGTTTATTAAAAGTTCAATTAGAAAGAAACGGTTCTGCAGAGACCTTTAGAAAGAGCCTGAGTGGCAGCAAAGACATTAGAAATCCTTAATAACATGGCAAAGCTATGAATGGTTTCCTATCCCATTTCCCCAGTTAATCTGGTTTAGTCAGCAGAGTGGTCAGACAGAACATGTGGTTTCTGAGGAAATCCTGAAAAATTAGACTCGTTTTATCTAAGGGGAAAAAAGAGGAAGAAAGAATATGACAAGCCTTCAAATGCATAAAAGGCTTGTACATGCAAGAAAAAACGTGTTATCTTTAGAGAAGAAGAACAGGGCAGGCAGCTGTAAATTTAAATTACAAGGAGGTCTGTGTCCAGAAGCTGAAGGAGGCATCACCAGTGAGGGTGGGAGCTGGTGCTGTACCTGCAGCACATGGTCCTGGCAGGCTGGCATGGAAGGGAGTAGAAGATACTGTCCAGCCAAGCCTTGCTCTAAAGCAGCATCTAAAAGAGAAATATTAATGATTTTGCACAGTATTTTGAGAGGCTGAAAGTCAATGCAGGCAGGGAGGTTCATCTGGGTTCATGACTTGGGAGGAGCTGTTGGGCTGGCACTCCTCACCAGCAGGTGAGGAGTGCCAGCTTGTGGAATTCTCCTGCTTGTGGAATAGGACATTACCTTCAGCTGCACTGCTCTGTCTTGTCATGTAAACTTAAAAATAGGGGATGGACCCTCAGGAATTCAAAGCCAAACTGCCCTTCCTGTGCAGCAGCCAGGGCCAAATGTAGAAATGTTGAAACAAGCTGGAGAGGTATGAACTCCTGGTGACAGATGGGTGAGCTCACTCCATACACTTCCCAGGACATGGTTAAGTGGGAGTTCTTTTCCATGGAAAAGCATCAGTTGGCTTTGCACTGGTGCTCCAAGGGGAAGTGCTGCACTGCCCTCCTCACACTTTGGAGAGAGCCCTCTCTGTTTCCTTGGGAACTACGGGAAGGAACCAAATTGGGCTGTGAAGACTTTGACTTCATCCACAGCTGCCCTGGTCACATTCTTCTGAGAGCTGCCCTGGCTGTAGAGGCTTGGAGAGAGCTGATGCAGTTCCTTGAGAGCCCACTTAGCCTGATCTTAGCTCAGTGCTTGTCTGTCCTCTCAGAACATGCGTCACTGCACACCGTAATTACAAGGAGAGCTAACTGCCAGGGAAGGATGATTGCATCATTAAGACACTGGAACAGGAATAACTAATTCTGCTCTTAACTCCTCATGTAACCCTGGTTATGACACTCAAGATCAGTTTTCTCATCTAAAAGGAATTTTTTTCTCTACCATATTAATTTTATTTTATTGTGTAATGTTGCTGTGTCAATTATGTTTTGAAGGGACAGAGCTGTAAGGAAGTTGTGTCTATGGCAGCACTGATGAGGATCACATTCAAACTGGAATTTGTGCTAAAACTAGAAGTGTCCTGCACTAAGAATATTAATGTAAATAATGATGTTTGTAATAATAATTTAAAAAATCTACAATAGTTTGGGAGATTAATCACAACAAAAACATCTAAAAGAAAATCTGTAGTGTATAATAGAACCTGGTCCACTCTTTGTGTGAATTTGCAACCCTGACATCTCTTACTGAGTATTCTGGCAAGCTCATAGCACTTTCAAGGAAAGATTTAACAGCCAAGTTAGAGCACACATCTCATGTTGCTTTTAGTTTATTATTATTGCAAAATGCACTATTGAACACTTACGAGTGCATCGCAAAATAAAATGCTGGGGAATTACAAATGAATTTTGCTCTTAAGATGAATGAGTCTGTGATTTAGAAGCTTTGACATCAATAGCACTGATGCTTTCACAGTAAAGAGGATTGCAGTTGTCAGATTTTCCTTCTACTTTGGAAATTTTGGCAAATATTTTAGGAAGTAAGTTTTGGTGAGATTCTTATTAATCGTTTTCCCAAAAGTTCAGCTAGCTATGAAATGAGTGGCTTTGTGCTTTTTCTCCCTGGTTTGCTTCTTTTCCCTCTTCTAGATCTAACTTTTTTTATGAAGTTAACCTTTTCCTACCTCTGCTCCTTCCTTCCTTCCACCCCATCTCTCATGGACAAAATTCTGCAGGTCCCTGGGACTCTGTTACCCATCGACTCTCTTGGCATGAGGCTCCAAGGAAGCTCCATTTTTGTGTGTGTCACATCATAAAAAAAACTATTTGTATTATGCAAAGCTGTAACAGCTGATGAGCCTAGTCATTCCTTTCAAATTCACACTGCAAAGGGATAAGGTGGGTTTTTTTCCTTTAAATATTTCAGACAATGCTTTTATCAAAACGGGTCGTTCTTCTGTCTAATCAGCATGTGCTCCTGGCCACGACCAGTTCTAGGTGCAAGAACTGCTGCAGTGGGCAGTAATGGATTAAATATGTCCACTGTGAAAGAGTCTTCCTTAATTGCATTAGTTTGAGGTTTATTTTATGCTCTGAAATGTGGCACTGAGCCAAAGAGACCACAATCCACCTTCCTTTCCAAGGTCCGAGCACCAAACAGTATCCCTTTACAAGAAGGGTGCTTAAGTGCTTTTCTGAATCAAAGCCTGAGTCAGTGCTTTAATGTACTCTGTTCATGCTTGGAAATGGCTTATATTCCTCTGAGCAAATTTCCTTTGGAGAAGCTAAGCCTACTAGAGTGTCTGAAGAATTCAATGTCACACTGAAAACTTATCCCCCAGATCTGTGTCCAAAGAGATGCTGCTTAATGGATGCTGCCTACTGCTCACTGCCATGCAGCACTCCTCTCCAAGCACTGGAGCAGTCTGTTCTCTCTCCAGGCAATGTGTTAAATTTTTCTCTGGTCACCTGTGGTGTTTTACATTTATATTCAAGGTTCCACTCCAGTGGAGCACCAGTAGCACCTCCATGGTCTCATACATGGATTTGAGGCTGGCTCTAAGGCAGGAGCATGGCAGGACTCAGACTATCCAGCAGAAAGTTTAGGCAGCTGTTTCACGGAGGAATCATAGAGCATGTGGAGTTGGAAGGACTCATAAGGATCTTTGAGTCCAACACTCTGGCCCTCCTGGGACTGCCTTGGTGAATCATAGAATGGTTTGGGTTGGAAGGAACCTCAAAACCATCTGGTCCCAGTCTCTGCCACTGTCAGGGACCCCTTCCACTGTCCCAGGCTGCTCCAAGCCCTGTCCAACCTGGCCTTGGAAACTTTCAGGGATGGGGGAGCAACAGCTTCTCTGGGCAACCTGTGCCAGGGCCTCACCACCCTCATAGGAAAGAATTTCTTCCTAATCTGTAATCTAAACCTCCCCTCTGTCAGTCTGAAGCCATTCCCCTTGTCCTGTCACTACATATACTTGTCAAAAGTCCTTCTCCACCTTTCTTGTTGGCTTCCTTCAGGTAAGAGCATAATCTAAGATGCTCCTAGACCCTTGACCCAGGGACCCTTGATCCCTGTTCCAGGCATCAACCTCTCTTTTCCTAATGTCTGCTCTGAACTTCCCCAGATGCAGCTCCACTCCCTTTTCTCATCTCCTCTTGCTGGCTCCTAGGGAGGGGATCAGCATCTCCTGCTCTGCCCTGAGGGCATCCCTTGCCCTTTGTCACTGCTCCTTTCAGAGCCCTGGGCCCTGTTTTCCTTTCACCAAGCCCGAAGCAGGTGCCTGACCTGCCTATATGCTTTCTTGTGGTTCATTTCCAGCCTAACTGCTGACTGCTGCTTCTTTGTCAGAGCTCGAGGAAGATTCATCCCAGGCTGGCTGGGCTATTTTAAGGCCAGGCTTCTATGTATCTGCACGAGCCCGTGTGCTTCAATTAGCTTTTGTCTGGCCTGAGCTGTTTTTGTTATCACCCTCGTTTTGCTGATAAAGCAGGAACATTTTTAGAGGTGATTTTTTTTCCCCCTCTGCAGGAGCCCTGGGATGGATGGGAATGAACTTTGTCAGGTGCTCAGAGTAAAAGGAACTGTCAGGATACCTGGCTCCTCTGTCTGTCCTGACAAACCACTCGGGGGCCTCATGTCTCAGGTTGCTCCCTCTGCTAAGCAAGGCTAATATTTATTTCCATTATATATATTAATAGCACTTAGTAACTTTGAACAAGGTCAGGCCTTCTCTGCATTACACACTGTGCTAAGACATGCATATATTAGTGCCTCTCTCCTGCCTCCTTCGAAGGAGTGATGTCAGAATGCAGAGCCTGAGAGGCAAGAATTGATCCATAGTGCCTGATGTATTCCAGGGCTCTGTCCTGGCACTCTGGCTCATCCCAAGGAGTGCATTATGGCAGGAGATAACTTGGGCTGGCCTTTCATAACTTCATTATCCTATTTCAGGTTTAATACCCCAGGTAAGGATCGATGACTAAAGGGAGGCCATGGCTGAGAAACCTCTGCAAAGTTTTGCTGCTGGAGTCATAAAGAGAGAATAAAGCAGGACTGCCAAAGTATGGGCACCTCCAGAACAGCTGACACAGGTTTTGTCTAGATTTAAGCCTCTCATTTTCATCACTGCCTTAGTCACAGGAATCACTCTCCAGATGATCCCACACTCCTTCAAGTTGAGAGCAGCATCTCCCTGAGTTAATAGATTAGCAGACAACAACTCTGTGAACTTACAGTATGAATTCATAAATAGTCTGTCTCCAACCACCATTAATGGATCCCAGATTTAGGGCTGCCTGACAAATCATCTTCTCCCATTGCCACCATGACTTTGTTCCACACTTCAAATTTGAAAACCATGAAAAATAAATAATAGTTTGGAACGTCTGGTTGTTAAATCATCACAAGCTCCTACTGGGGATGCACAGTGACACCACCATTGCCAATGTCTATAAAACTGCTTTACAGGGCACAATTATTCTGGTGGGACCCAGTTCTGTGAGTGCAGCAGTTGGGGTAGCATTGCTGAGGTTTTGGAGATGGGAGTTTGGATATGATTTTTTTTTGGCATTTTCTACAAATGAATGTTATTGAGAGATGATGCTTCCTACTATTATCTTGCTCATATATTCTGGTTTCATACTTGGAGGCAGGAGTTAAGGGTCAAGGTGGGGACTGCTGGTGGTCAGACAACTGTTGGTGACAACCAGAGTGCCTTTTGTCCAGGGCTAGCCTGAACTGGAGTGGGTTGGGCGCTTGTCTCTGAAGCATTAAAGCAGGAATTGTTAGCACTTGATGAAAAAAGTGAAGTCTGAGCAAAACTGTAGTATATTCTCATCCTCTCCAAGTTTTAGAGGTGGAGCTGTAAAACCAGTGCAGCAGCAGATCTAAAGCCTTGTGTCAGCAGGACTCAGGGAGACTGACACCAACACCCACAGGGTGTTGCATGTGGAACTGAAGTGGTTGTCATGGGCAAGCTCTAAAACAATGAATCTAAGATTAGCAGCACCATGTGGAGAGTTACAACTTAATCCTATGTGAAAAGATGTAAAATCATTCATGAAACAAAGGCCAGTTTGTGAGAGGGCAGCCAGTTGCTGAATGGTTATATTCTCAAACTTTGTTTCATGTAGAATTAGTCAGAAGTCTAAAATCTGTGGTGATTAAAATATCCTTCTGGCTTTCCATATCTCTTTTTGTTATAGAACCCAACTTCATAAAGTTTGAAAGTGAGACAGAAGTTTACTGAAAGCACTGAGTACAGTTTGAGAGAGGCTGGCTCATCATGCAGGGCAATACTTGGGGGAAAAAAAAGGAAAATCATCCCCAGCCTTCATTCCAAGAGAGTCTAGACATTAAGCCACTGCATAGAAAGCTGTTGGAAATTCAAGGATTTCCTTACAAGTACTTGCATCTTTCTTTCCTGGCTTCTTCTGGAAGCTGCAACGGGGTCCATTGACTTTGTGGAGAGTCATAGTGCCACATAAATTAGGTGGAGACACTCCATGGGAAGTAGGCCAAAGGGAAAGATAGTTCTTAAATACATTATCTCTTTCACTCTTCTCCTTTATACACTTCTCCCCATGGCAACTGTACTTAGTCAAATATGCTTTGAAGTAAGTTGCCAAAAAAGTAGGATTAACTGCCAGAAAATAGTTAAGTTATATTTTCATTCTCCATTCTGTGTGAAATAATGCAGCAGAATTAGTAAATATCATCATCATGTTATTTCCAGTGTTGCTGCAGTGGCTTCTGAACTCACCTCAAATTGTTTTGCCCATCTCTGTAAGTTATGAGGTGAGGACAGCACCGAAGCAGCAGCAGAGCAGGCAGAAAGTCCTGTGGAGCAGCCTGAATACTGGGTCTGTTTTAGAGCTGGTGATTGTTTGGATGCAGGAACTCATGGAAATAAACCCTGACTGTACAGCTGGTACCCATGGAAAGTGTTGTGGAACAGAAATAGGAGAGTCTCAAGTGAGGTGTCCATGGCTGGTGGCGAGCAGGGGCTGTCCATGCCTGACAGGAATGTCACTGCAAAGGTAATATTCCCTGTCTCCTGTTTCAGGGTTTAGGGGTGTCAAGTGTGCCTGTCTGATTGTTCATGTTGGCCAGCTCCCAGCTGCTTTTTGAAGATACTTATTTTTGTAACTGTTGCATTTATCAGGGTGGATTAGCCAAGTCTGTTGACTTCAGTTCTTTGGCACGGGCTGTCAGAAATTATTTTAGCAATGCTCTGCCCTGAACAAAGTGCATTTACTTTTCAACCTCTGCTCTTACTTCCAAGCAATGAGCTACTGAGGGCTTCATTTACAGTCAAACATTCAGTGGAGTTCCTATCCACAGCTCTTTGTTGTACATTGGATTTCTGTTTGGGGAAACCAAAGGGAAGGAGAAAGGAATATCTCCACCTAATGGCTTCTGGCTACCAGTAAATGGTG
This sequence comes from Aegithalos caudatus, assembly GCA_013389925.1. Taxonomy (NCBI): domain Eukaryota; kingdom Metazoa; phylum Chordata; class Aves; order Passeriformes; family Aegithalidae; genus Aegithalos; species Aegithalos caudatus. The sequence continues at coordinate 1,482,944 of WEIU01051963.1, forward strand.
GCAATTCCACAAGGAGGTATAAAGCACAGGAGGAGGATGTTTTCAGAGAAGTAATAAATTTGCTGGGATAGTCACGAGGAGTGCCAACATCACTTGAGGGAGAGGAACTTGTGGGAATTTCTTTTGTTCCATCTCGGGTATCACCTTCACGAAGGCTTGAATATAGAAGCCAAGTACTCTGCCCAGCAGATTTACCATTTTCCAGCACCAAAGGGCTGGGTCCTTCCTCTGCAAATTGCTTAGGGTGACACCATGCTTTATTTTCAGTGGTTTAGGGTACCAAAATATCACACCTTTTCTTGGGTAAGCTGATTGACCTTTGAGAATACCTTCAGAGCTGTGAAGAAGTGTTAATGGAACTTTTCCCCCTCACGTTGGACGACACAAGGAAGGATTAATTCCAAATTAAAGGCTCATTGTTTAAGAGACTTTCACTGGAAACTGAATATCCAGCAAAAAATTCCTTATTTTTCTCTCCCGGAACTCGGACTAACCTTTGCATCCATATGTACCTTTAAAGGAAAGGCAACAACTGCAGAGAGGTTTTTCACTCACCTGAATTAGTTTGTTCATTCCCATAATATTCCACTTGAATGTCACCGCAACCTCTGTGCTGCCACCCCCAAACCCGATCTCGTCACTCACTTCAAAGATGCAATTCCCTGCCAAACGCCTCACCTTCATCCATCTCAATCGAAACTCAGCAAAATGACCTCTCAAAAAGTACTCTGCAGAGGCACTCTTTAATCAACATCTGTTTAGAGCTTTCCTGTTAACTTCACATAGGCAGATTGTTTTCCATAATTAGGCACAGATAGGCTGTGATATAACCAGCTGACATATAGAATACATATTCATTTCTCCCGCTGACTCCTTGAAGGATCTGAGTAATGCACAAGAAACACCTAGTGCATTTAATACTAGTCTCAAGAGCTTCAGACTTGTCTAAGAGAGTCGCTGAAGCACTTAAGGTAAAACTCTTGTTAAATGAGAGGCTTAGGACAGTGTGATGCTCTTGATGAACTAAGAGGCTGTATTTAGATAAGAAACGGAGAGCAACTGGGAGCTCCTCTCTCCTTATTTTCCTATGCTGTAAGGGGCAGAAATGTTCTTTAGGGGCAAGGAGAGGGTGACATTAATAGAGCTGGCCCTCCAAAGAGTTTATGGGTTTGCAATTATAGCCCTGAACAGGTACTGGGGGCTCTGAGCTCTGGACTTTGCCTGGTCTCTATTGCCTGAGGCCCTTTGCAGAGACTCTGGTTCAGACAAACACTTAACCAAACGCTTAAAGTTCTTCATATGTAAAATACCCGTTAAGCTCTTTCTACTAAACATGACCTTGATCTCTTGGTGCTGCAGCTCCCCAGTGAAAAATAGAAATCCGATAACAGCTTTATCAGTCTGAAAACTCCCAGCAGTCCCATGCTACTATTTCTCATGTAACATAACAAAACATATCTATAAACGTGATAGTATTTACTGGCTTGATTCTGCCCTTTTCTCTTCGGTGAAATTAAATAACAGCCAGCTCCAGGGGCAGCCTGATTGATTTCAGTGAAACTAATGCTACTACTCAACAAGACTGAGGGCAGAAGGAGCCGAGTCAGGCACCGAGCAGGTTTTGTTATTCTCCTGTTACTGCCACTGAGCTCTGGTTATTTTGAGAGAGCCTTGTTCATATTTTCTCTTTCTCTGTCTCCTCCTGGTCTTTTCGCCTTTTCTCAGCCTCACACTATAGTCTCAAATCTTATCAATTGACTGTCAGCTTTAAAAATCTCCTACTTCTGGAATTTTCAGGTTTTCCCCTCAAGTGAGCATTTAAAGCCACTGTGTCTCCAAACCATCTGCTATTACTGGGAACAAAAACACCACAAAACACTTTAAAAACTGACAGCTGACTTTCAGAAGTCTTTAGTAATTGCAGCCCCGGCTGAAATTATTGAGACTAAACAGCCTGAAATGTTTTAGAAAGTCAGGGCACGAGCTGCATTCTGCTACCTCCAGCCCCATAATTTTCTACTCTTTTCAATGTGTTATTGTTGAAGGTATCAGAGTTTGAAGGTGATTAAAACTCAATAGTTCATTTGGTCCTTAGCATATTGTTTTCAAACATTTCCAGCAGAAGTAAATGCTTAAATCCCATTAAATTGGAGGCTAAATGTCTTAGGTTTCTTTACAAATCCTTCTGGTAGGCATCAGATATCAAACAGACAAAACAAAAAAATTAAGCTGAAGCCAGGGTATTTTTCTTTCCCTATGGGGAAAAGGGCATCTATTATGCAATGAATCTTTTGTAATGGTTTGGTGGCTTTGACAAAATCCATTTTACTTCATTGTCCTTTTATTTTACATAATATCCATAAAATGGCAAAGCAGAAGAAGTTATTGCTGATCAAAACAATTAGGATAAAGCTCTTGAGTTAGAATAATGTTGCACAAAAAGTGACCTTTTTGGGCCAAAGCAACTTTCTCAGAGACTGTATTCTGAATGAATGGGTAGGACTTGCCTTGCAGCCCTCTAAAGCAGATTTTGTTTGTTGTCTTTGTATAAGAAATTTAAAAAAAAAAATAAATTAAAAAATAGTAGGAAAAAAGAGCTGGCTTAGTTCCCCTCACATTGTAATTAATGCCCAGCATGTTGCAAATAGCAGAGTAAATGTTAAGAGACAGGTAAAGCTTAATTTTGCCATGATCATAAAGGATGCTGGGAACTCTAACTAAATGAAATTTTATGATATTCCAACAACTGAATAATCTTTTTTTGACATGAGGCCAAGGGAGACCTGAAACAGGATCCATTTGGGAGACCCTGTTCTCATATGGATTCCTCTGGATTTCAGAGAGGAGTTCCAGCCAGGTGCACGCGTGTACCCAAATATACCAAGTTACAAGGAGGCTTAAAGATTTTCCAGAGTGAAGAAAAAACTAATAAGCCTGTAGGTCATATAACTGGGTTTACCCTGTGGTGGACAAGCCTTCCATAGGTCAGTCCCTATGCTGCAGAGGGCACATTTGAGGACAGCAAAGCCCATTCCCCAGTTCTCACTGTTTTTTACTGGGAGCCTGACTCCCATTTGCCTCTGATTGTTGCCCCTTGGTTTCCAGGGATTGTTACTACCCCTCTTCCCTAAAATCCCTGCTGTGTGACCCCATGGTTGTGGATAGAGGTGCTGGCAGGGAGCTTTGGCTGCCTTAGTGTGCAAAACTGCAGCAGCAGCGACGGGAGATGCTGGAATTGTTACGGGAGGCCTTGCAACTGGCACGCACTTCTGTAGGTGGGCATTGCACTGGAGAGCTGTCCTTAATTAATCCCAAGCCTCCAGAGCAGAATTTCTCATCTTTTCCTCCCCAGCCTTCCCCCCACATAGGTGTCTTTGCTCATTAATCAAATCACTTTTCTGTTCCTGCCGTGGTTTGAACGCTGGGTTTCTTGCCAGCCTGTGCCGGAGCGAAAGCCAAGGGATTTGGTGTGTGAGAGCTGCTGCTGTGCAGCTCCCTCCTTGTCCCCATCCCTGAGCCCTCACTCCTCTGATCTCATCACTCTGATTTAAACACAGGGGCCACACTGAAAGGGCAGAGATTTGTTTGGCTTTTGGCCCGGGGAGCTCGGGCCTGTCCGGACACGTCCACCGAGGGTTGGAGAGAGGGAGTTTCTTTCTGAACACGGATTTTTCCTGCCCCCCTTCCCAGCACAAAACTCATTGGCATGAGTTCACCCTCCAGAAACCTCAGTATTTACACAGGCTCCGTGGCTGGGATTTACTCAGGGCCCAGCTGCTGGTGCTTATCTTCAGTTTTCTGAAGGAAAAGGTTGAAATTGAGAATTACAGGAGAGCGCTTCTGCTTGTTGTGCAATGAACCAGCTTGCTCCAAAATGGGTCTCCCTAAGCCACTTCCAGCAGCTTGCAATGGGATAATGTGCCCTGAGGAGGGGAAGAAAAGTGTTTGGAAAGGCCATCCATGTGAAAAACAGAACTCTGTCCTTAGGAAATCTAGGAATATTATCACTGAAATACCAATCTGAGATTCTTTCCCTTAAGATCACAGGCTCTGTTCAGAGAGAGAGAGAGCAGTGGAGAAGTTTGTAAGATACAGATGGCCCTAAAAATCATCAAGTGCAGGTCTTCAGCACCAGTGGGCTATGTGAAATTAGCAAATAGTTTTCATTAATATTTCTAGTAGAAATAACAATATCTTCTTTCTAGGCCTGTGATTTTTTTCTTAACAAATTGTTCATGGCCATCATTTTAACCTTGAGTATCTAAGGTTCTTTTGTATTTTCTGCTTAGGAGAGAGAACAAGAATCCTCATCAGAGGTATACTTTTTAGAAGATGAAATTACTTTAGAATGTAGAGTTTTAACCACAAATATCAAATACTTTTGTTCAGGACCCTTTAATAACGCAAATCCTCCAGAAAATAAGAAATCCTGTTTTTATGTAGTAGTCTGGAACAAAACCCACCGTATTTTAATTAAATTAAATCACAATGAATTGCAGAAGACTTAGATTGGCTGATGGGTGTAGCTGCTAATCTGGCCAATGTTCAGTTCACCCTGTATAATCATCATCTATTCTCTGTGCATTGTTCCAGACCCACTACATCCCAAAATATTTTGCAGAGTTAATCAAGTACAACCTGAAATTCAAAAAGGAGGAGAACAGTTAAGATGTTCATGCAGGAGATAAATGTTATTGATTTCAGGTACAGCCTGGAAAGAGGGAAAAATCATCAGATACATGAGGGAATTTTCTCAGAGCTGCTGTAGCACATCCAGTGACTCCTGCGGGAGCCGCAGCAATTCCAGGGGCTCCTCAGTTCTGTTCCTGGACCTGTGAGTTAATAAAGAGGAGATAGAGGATGTTCCATCATCCTGCTGCAGGCCAGCAAAGCTCAGTTGCCAGATTTCTCTCATGCCTAGGATACAGGCTGTCTGAAGGAATTAGCAGTGCTGCCTTGGAAATCAGCAGGGTCCCTCTTGCCTTCGTTCCAGCAACGTTCGTCGGCACCACCTTGGAGGAGTTCAGGCTGAAGACCTCCAAAGTGAGGCACCTCTCTTGCTTTGAGAATCTGGGATTTTTTCCCAGATGCTTTTCAGAGCTTTTGTGATTGCCTGACTCTTTCCATTTCTCAAATTCCACGTTTTCCCCCCCTGGCCTCTTCTGACCCAGCCTTATCCTTCTTTCCTTTCTCAGTGCCTCTAACCTGCTTCTTGAACCATTTACCTGTTTTTTCTGATCAAAGAGTATTTCAGTCTGAGTTTGGGAAGGAATTATTTTTAGTCAGTCTGTATCAGAAACACGTGGCCCTGTGCTACCAGACCACTTCACCATCATCATTCTTAGCCAGGTTTATTCAAATTTGCACACAAGCCTGTTTAAAGTAGGAAATCAGGCAGAAACAAACCTTCTGTTTCCAGCCAGACACAGCATTCAGAAGTCCTCAGTTCAAATTTCAGCCATTTCTAATTAAGAGCTCATCAAACCTCATAAAACCCTCAAGGTTTCCAAGGATTTCTTGCTAATGGCCACACTTGGAAGAAAAGAAAAGTACTTTAAGTTATTTTGCTTTCCAAGTGCACTGTGTACTTTTGTCCTCATCTCCCTTTGCTTTCTGTGACATCTGTGGACAAAATGTGTTTGGAGATCATTTGGTCAGTTAGATGGGAAATTTTATATTGAGTACATTAGCGTGTAAATTTGGATTTCCAAATGTTTTGGGTCATCAGCTCATACAGAGATGCAAACACACACATGGCCTTGTGTACACTGGTTAAAACAGCATGATAAACTTTCTTAAAGAACAGCAAAAACTTTTGCTTTTGTATTTATATTATTTAGACTTCAGTTAATTTCTAAGGAAATGTTGTCCTTTTTTTTTTTTAATTTAAATGGTTCTGAGTTAATTTTGAAGCCAAAAATTGAGCATAAACTCATATACTCACAGCATTTGAGTTTCAAGATAATACACATCCTGCTCTCGTTACATTACCCCCATAAATCCATCTCTGAGTCAAAACCCTTTAACAACATAAATGCAAATATAAAAAACAAGGAGAGTTAAGAAAGTTAGCCTCTGACTTAAAAAGGAAGGAGAGAAAATAACAAATGCAGAGAATGAAGTATTCAATGCCATTTTTGGTTGCTTCTCCCAAAAATAAAAATCATTTTTAAAAAAAGGTTGATTGTGGCTGTGCACTAATGCATTAAGTTTTAACAAGGGGGTCATCTGAAATAGCTAAAGACTATGCTGGATAAAATTTGGGTAATTTAGATGTTCTGCAATTCAGCAGACCCTGATGAAATTGACCCTGGAGTACTTCAGGCTCTAGCTGCAGCAATCCCAGAGTGATTAGAGATTATCTTTCAGAGTTCAAGATGACCAAGGTAGAGCCAGAGGCCCAGAGAAGGGTAATCATAAGGTCTATTTTTAAATAGGGGGAAAATGAGAACCAGGGGGATTATGGAACAGTAAAACTGACTTCAATACCCAAAAAGTTTCTAGAATTAGCTGTTACAAGCACTCAGAGAATTAGAAGTTAATAAGAAACAGCAAATACAGATTTGTCAAGAACAAATCACGTCAAACCAGTACAGTTTCTGTGTAGGGGAGATGAACTGGTAAATAAAAACCAAGAGGTGGATATCATGGGGTTTTTTTGGTATTTTATTAAGGGTTTGAATTCATGGCATCTCCATAGTCTAAGTAGAGGTAGAAATTCTGTTTCAAACTGAGAGCACAACCAGGTGTAAATTAGGGCTCAAAAAGTAGCTGTAGATTGTTTCCTGTCAAGGTGGGAGGGCACAACAAAGGGGGTCCCTCAGGGGTTTGCCCTGGGCTGGGAAGAGCTCAGGGTTTTAGTGGCTGTCTTGTGTGGCAGTACAAAGTTCACTTTAATAAAACTGCCTGAGGTCATGCTGGGTGGCATTTCAGCATTTTGGGAAAGAGAAGCAGAGCTGTGAATAATTTTTATACCTGGTTATGTGAAAATGGCAACCTGAAATGGGATGAAACCAAACTGTAGTAGTTAGTGAAATAAATGCAAGTGCAGAATAGAATGTAAATCAGAAAATACCTTGTGAGGGGAGCAGTGTTTAACAACAAAGACATTGCAGAGTGATAGAAAATGCCAAACTGAATATGATACAATGTCATACCACTGCTTCAGAAATGACAATTCATGCAACAGAGAGTTTGAGTGGAGCTTGCAGGTAAAAGAAAAATGGTAAATTTTACTTTGTATGAAGGCAACCTTCATACAGCCTTGGCTACACTCTCCTTTGGTTGTGCAGTTCAAGGAAAACCTTGACAAATTGGAGAGGGACTAAAGGAGAGCCATAGGAATGATAAGAGGCTTGGAAAACGCAACCTACTAGGAAAGATTGAAAGAATTGGATTTGTTTAGTCTAGAGAAGGGAAGACTGACAGGATGTGAGAACATTCCTCCGATATGTAAAACATTGCTAGAAAGAGAATGGTGATGAATTGTTCTTCAGAGCAGCAATGAGGAGAGAATTCACATAATTTTCAGCAGAAAGGATTTAGTTCATGTATTAGAGAAAGCTTCCCAGCTTCAAGGCCATTTCAGCATGGAATAAAACAAGCTGTGTGAGAAGGTTACTGGAGCTGCTTCCTTGGAGGTCTTTAAAAACAAGTTACTCATCTGTCAGGGATGGCCTGGGAGAATTTTTATTGTCCTCTGTATGAGGGAACAGGCTGCAGCTTTGGCTATCTGCTGGCTCATATGTCTTAGTTGGTAAATGCATTTAAAGATGAGGCTGAATATAATATTAGTAACTGACAGGTAGCTGGAGGGCTGATTGTCCACTCTGCTTTCCAGGGACATGATGCTGTGGTTGCAGCTGAGTTCATGCAGTCATGAAAGGTTTTATTCAACCAGCACCTGTGCAAGGGGAATTCCACACTTCTCACAGCAGGCGAGGAGCAAGGCAGAGTAAGTGGTTTCATCAAGGTTAATCTGTATTATATCATCTCTCTGGTTTGTGTAACCCAGCCTTTTGATCTAAATATCCTCAGGTTTGTGAGGAGAGCTCTGCTCTTCATCTCTGCTTATTTGGACAGTAGATAACTGGGAATAGTCATTCCCTGTGCTCACAGTCCTCCTTGGCAGTTGTAGTTTCCGTATGCTTCTCTACCTTTGTTTTACTTCTTCATGTTGCTGTGATTGGCAATTAACATGCTTATGTTTTTAAATAGCTTAATTTGTTATTTAAAGTCGACTGTGAGATAACCGTGGAGAGTGGAAAGGGTGCAGTGATACATAAACAGAGAGCTACAACTTCCTGAGATGGATGAACAGCTCATTGCTGAAAGGAGGATCATTTAGGACCCACTTGTGTTTTAGAACTGTAGAACTGTGATTAGAATATAGATGTAATTGGATGGGATTTGTTGTTCATGCCCCAGAAGTCTAAAACGGGCACAAAGGTAATGTGAGCAGTTGTTGCACATGGTTTTGAGTCAAACCATGGGAGCAGCCTCTGGAAAGGTCAGATACCTAAAACCACCAGCACTTGAAATTCCACGATGCTGTTGAGAAAACACAGTTGTGCCCTTTCAACATGACATGTTTCTGTGGTGTTTCCTCAGCTCTGTGCTGCCCTGCTGGGGAGGCTCTGCCAGGTGAGGGGTAGCTGAGCAGGGCTGGCAGGCTGGCACTGTTATCCCACTCCAGACTGCCCTTTCCCCAGGGGTCTCGTGGCCCCTGTGAAGCAGAACCTGTGCAATTATGGGAAGCTGGGGCATTTCCATCCCCACAAAATGCCTGTGGTCGTGTTGGCACAGCACTGGGAGGGTGCTGGATATCTGGATATTGGGGTTAATTTGTTTTGTTTTGTTTTGTTAAGAGATCACCTTAAGGACAGTTTGATTTTTGCAGCTCCTCTGCCTTCAGATCACCCTGTCTTCCCTCCATGGTGTTACTTGTGTGTCTGAGCAGCAGGAAGCATTTGCCTGAGGAGCAAGAGCTGAGTGCTCAGCCCTGATGTGTGTTGGGGTTGCTGGTTTTGTGCCTGAGGAGCTGGGATTCAGTGTTAGGTAGCCTGATGGTGCTTGCAGGGAGGTGTTGCAGCATTTCTGGCTGCCCCAGCATGACCCTCGCTAGGGCTGGACCAGCACAGGCCAGGCAGGAGCTTTTCCAGCTGTGCTGACCAGTTCCCAAATTCCAGCTTTAAACCTGGGACCAGCCATATCCAGAGGGCTCCTAGTTAGGAGGGGTAGCAGTGAGTGCTCACTTGTGTTGTTTTCCTGCACAGCTGCATCATCCCAGCATAAACTGCCCTAACTAGAGACAGGGGCTGTGGACAGAGCAGAGCCCTGGATTGGTGCTCCCAAACTGTGAGACCCTCTAAAATAATCCCACCTTCAAGCTTTGTCTGGGGAACACAAGAGGTTAAAGCCAAAGCTATGTGTTACTTTCCTGCAGTGAAAGTCTTTCCTTTCTTTACCCTGCTTTTTGAATGAAGATAACAAGTGAGATGTTCCCCCTCCCCACATACACCTTTTGATGTTTTGGTTGTTTTATTTTTTTTCATTCCTCCTTGCTGATCCCTCCTTCTCACCCCACTGCTGCACACATCACTCCTGCTGCACTCCACATTGTAACTGGGGGAGATTTCTTAAACCAGGGGCCTCCTGCTTAATGCACTGAGGACTCAGCCAGGCCAAAAATGCCTGTAGCATATGGGGAAGGGAAGGGCCAGCAGTGAGCAAGCTTGGACAGATGTGCTAGAGAGGGAGCGTGGTGCTAGTGGGGGTGGAGAGAGCTCTGCCCCCCTCCCAGCCAGTTCAGGGGGTGGCCAGTGGGGAGAAATGGACCCTTTTTAGGACCCCAACAGTTTGGGAGAGCCCCTGAGGCATTTTTGGCCGGGAGGTTGTGTGCACACACACTCACACACGGAACAGTTCAGCAGCAGTCCAATCCCCAGTGACATGGAGCTTTTTCTTAATTCAGAGCATATTTCAGGCTTCAGTTTAAAGGGAGGGGGGGGGAAGCAACACCAAAAAACCAACCCATAAACCATAAAGAATCTATTGAAACAATTGTAAGGGGAAAAAATAGAATGTGGCTGCAGCCAAGGTTGTTAGGGAGGAGATGTATGGGAGAGATGAAAAATAAAAGGAACAATTACCATGTTCCTCACTGGCCTCAGATCAGCCTGGCAAAGCAGGGACCTGGGCAGGCACATTTCAAAAACCCAGAGGGGTGGAGGTGTCTCCCCCAGCAACATCTCTGCTCTCAGGTGAGCTCCTGGTTGAGCAGGGCTTTGTGGTGGATGTGCCTCTGCTCATTCACTGTCACTCACATGGCAGCATCTCCTGTGCTCCTCAGGGTTGGTTTACAACAGAAAGGTAAAACTGGTGAGCAGTAATTTATCCTCTTGTCTGTTTGTGCACACTGAGCACCCTTATTTGGGGATCTCAAAGCACATTGGGAGCAAAAAAATCTCCCAGGATTTCCAGTGAAGTGAGGCCATGTGATGAGACAGCACAGAAACATCCTGTTCAGAGTGTTCAAGTGATTTTTAAAAGGTGCCTGGAAGGACTGGGAATGGCATCTCCAAAACCCCAACCTTCCTTGACAGAAAGTCTCTACAATGGGATTTTTTCTGACACCAATTTGTTTGTTTGTTTGTTTGCAATTAGCAATTAATGCCTGGACATCAGCATCCTTATACAAAGAGCAATTCAGTCAGTCCCTGCCCTAAATATCTTCCAGTCTTCACTCTCAGGGATAATTTTCCTCTAAAGGCAATTTAGATGCACAAGACTCCTAGCACAGCTTGTTCATTACTTCCAAGGACCTGCAGTGCAGGATGCATCTCCTCAGTTAACATCTGTTTTTTTGACCAAATTGCCTTAGTTGCTGCATGGGCCCACAGCTGATATAAAATACTGAGAAATTATGACTATTTTTGTTGTTTGGGTGTTTTGATTTTATTTATTTATATATTTTCCTAAACCTGCAGTTCATTTTGGCATGCCGAGCTGGATTTACTCGCAGTTGTACCCAGGCAATTATGATGTTTAAAAAATTACTCCCAGCTTACCCCAGTGCAGGGAGGTGAAAAGCAGGGGAAGGGGAGTGTGTGTGTGTGTCTCCTGAGGGGATTTTTGGCATCAGACCAACAGGAGCAACCAGCATTTGGAGGGAAAAGATGCATGTGCACATTAGGAGGCTACATCTGGTCCTAGGGCCACAAGTTCCTGCCACAGAAGAGAAATTCTGCCTCTGCACTGTCCTCCTGCATGTAGGATGGCCCTCTGTGTGCAAAGAGGGGTCTCTGGGGAGGTTTAGGTACCCTGACCCAGATTTTAGTTGTTATTCTCTGTCAGATAAGGCAAGAAGTTAGAAGGCAGGCAAGCAAAATGCAGTTTGGGGAAGGGAACTGGGCACCTGAGATTTTTCTGTCCCTGTGTTTTCAACATTCCATACACACTTGAAGCTTAAGGGACTCTTTGACTGCTTCCTGGGCTGTGATTCCAATTCAAATCAGTGAGAAATCAATAGGGGTGAGGTGCCTGGAAATTGCTCTCCTGCTGAGGGTTTGAAGTGGCTCGTGTGCCATTGACAATGCAGAAGCACTTTGTCACCCAGCATTAATTGTCCCATCAGCCCCACAGCTCTGCTCCAGGGAGCTCCTGGTGTGGGTGTTTCTGACCACATTTTACTGCTTTGCTGTTCTGGGTCTCTTTCTAGTCCTGACCAGGGCTGTCCAAGGCACACAGGAAGACTTTGAACTAAAAGCAGTAGCAGTAATTTCCTTGACTTTAGTGGCAGCCTTTGAGGGATCTAACATGGGTTGTTTCATCTGCAGTTAAACTTTGGAGCTGATGGGCCTGATTTAGGAATCCAGACTCAGCTTTGAGTCACTTAAGGCAATAAAAGGCCTGGAAGACTAATTGTTGAGATTAAAAGGAAGACAACGTGGCTTGCTGCCTTATCCAGGGGAAGTAAGACATGCAACTCAAACCAAAACATCATTTATTGTCAGAGTCTCTCTCTAGTGAATTTGGAAAGCTTGTAGGCAGGACAGAAAGAGAGAAAAGTGCAAGAACATGGGATCTCTTTTCCTTCCCCCTTAGTTGATACTATAGAAAGAGTTGTTAATTTTTATACTCTGCATTTCCTCACACCTTTGGGCATATTATGCTGCTTCGTGTAGCTCCCTTTGGACCAAAGCTGAACTACCTGCCAGACCTCCTCAGTTTAGATTTAACTCTGTGTTGTGTTTGTAGCATTAAACTGAACTTCAACATTTTGTTTTGCTTCAGCCCTGCCTATTTTTTCACTGTTAAACATTGAAACAGGCTGCCCAAGGAGGTTTGGAGTGCCCATCCCTGGAGGTGTCCAAGGAAGGGCTGGAGGTGGCACTGAGTGCTCTGGGCTGGGGACAAGGTGGGGACTGGGCACAGCTTGGATTTGATGGGCTGGGAGGGCCTTTCCAACCTCAGTGATCCTGGGGTTCTGTGACTCCCCCCAAGCACAGAAATCCAGACCAGAAGGGGAGCAGTGTGCTGGCTCCTCCTGGGCCGTGGTGCTGGCTGGAAGCTTGGATGTGTCCTGCAGGTCCAGGGGAGGCAACACAGCAGAGAATAAAACAATGGGAAAGTGCCAGCATCTTCTAGTGCTGTGCTATGAGCAGTCCAGCCATCCTGCCACTCCCTGGCCATGGTGGAGACCTGTTGGGAGGGAAATGCTGCTCCTCCTGTCCATAATCCATGCCTTGAGCTCCAGATTCCCATCTCCTCTGGCAGAAGAGCCGAGCCCGTGGTGCTGCCGGGACAGCACTGAGGTCACGTTGCTCTTTACAAGAGTATCTCCATTTTCTTGGCCAAACACACATGTGGGTAACTCCATACTTCCTTGCTAAATTCCTCTTGGAGTTTTGTTTTGATTTGTGTCTGCTCCTCGTGTGATATAAAGTTTTACTTAGCCTTAAACAGCACTTTCTGAAAATGCGTTTTTTTTCTCCCCGCTGTTGTAAAAGCCTGAGTTTGGAAAGTGGGAGGTTTTGGGAAGGTGTTGCAGAATATTTCCTTGTTCCCAATGTGTTTAATATACATCCACTGTCATGGAAGGGGTTGGGGAGCAGACTGAATGGGCCCAGTGGAGTTTAGAAAATGCAAAAAGAATTAAAAAGCCACTAATTTTCCAAATTAAGGGGTGACCTTGGGTATCCACGTATCTGGATATGCTGGCGAAATCAAAGAGCTGTAAGTTCAAGTGAGTGTTTACAGCTCCCAAATTCAGTTAATTTATGACATGTTTAATATGTTTTCACAAATGTTTGTTGTACTCATGTAGTGACGATGCTGTATTTGGTCAGTAAAATTCCATCCTGCCTGCAGTACGCAAAGACCTGAACGTCACAAGGATGTTCTGTGTCTGAGGAAAAATATTCACTTTCATTTTAAACTGTCCAAATTCTTCTCCTGCCTTTTTTTTTTTTTTAATTTTTTTTTTTTTTTAAAGTAGAAACTTAAACCTGTCACTGAAACCACCAACAGTACTTTCCAATTCTCACTAACATTATGGGATATTTCTGGTTTTTCTGGTTTGCATTCTTACTCTTTGCCTTTTTTTCCTTTTTCTTTTTTTTCTTCACCCTCTTTCCTCAGCATAACAAGTTTGAAAATTAGTGCTGGCTTGAGGCCTTGGCTGCATCTATGAGGCCATTTAAAGTTATTGCTCTCTAGTCCCCCTGGGCTGGTAGGAAGTTCAGCTGTGATCACAGAGAAAGAAACAACCCCAAAAATTCTACAAATAATAATTTAAAAAGAAAAAAAAAAACAAAACCAAAACAACTCAGAAGACTATGGAATTGCTTTTAGGTGTTTCAAGTTTGGGATGGTGAAAACAGGTAGAAATACTGAAAAGCAGCTTTTTGTGCTGAGCTGATGGGATTGCTCTGGAGAGATTTGTGGTTGGGGCCAGAAGGGAAAGTCTGTTTTACTTTGGTCTGAGTTGAGACTTCTGGTCTTGGACTTTTACCTAGGTAGAATCAGGATCTGTCCCCACTGAAGCTGGTGGGGTTCAGCTGCTGTGCAGCTGGAGGGAGGGAAAGCTCTGAGCATCCCAGCAGGTGGGGAAGGATTTGCAGCTTCATTCCCATTCTAGCTCTGCATTTTGGAAATTATCTTATGCAGGAACTTAATCTGAAAGAAGACTTAAAGCAGCAGCATGGCCTGGGCTGGGATTTGGAGAGGTGGATGTAGGATAGGTTGACATGGGTTAGAATTTTAGTGAAAGCCCCTGCCTTCTTAGAAAATATCCTCTTGTACATGGAAGGCTTTTTGCCTCCTAACAGGGCTGAAGGTGAAGAAATAACAGCATAAATAACATTTTTCATGTACCAGTTGGTGGCTTTTCAAACACTTTGTGCACACCTCTCAAAGCATCTGGCATGATCTAGTTGGTACAAAAAAGCAGAGCCTGGCTTATATGAGTGACAAACTCTCACTGTCTTTTTCTTGTTTTTTCCTGAAGTTGAATGAGCTGGATCTGTGAAATCTGTCCACACAAACTTTCTTTTCACTTTTGTACAACAGAACCTGCTGAGCAATATTTGGACTAGTTCCTCTTGGGATACAAAGGAGAATTTTTTGTCTTTACAGACAGACATTTTCTAGGTGGGAATGAAAGGAAACTTTAGGCACATTCACTTTTCAGTGAAATGGTGAAGAAGTTTTCAGATACTGCGGATGAAGAGGCAGAGATGGTTTTTAATGGATTTAAAACTTCTCCAAGCACCAAATGTACACATTATGGCCCAGATCCATGAAACAGGTTGTGTGGCAGGGGAATTATGAAGGTTTTAAAGAAATGAGCTTTGGAATACTTTGGGTCCTCCTGATTCTTTCCTTATAGTAGCTCTGGATTTCTATTCCTTTAAAAATTTCAACTTTCCATTCAATTCTGAAACGATTAAACCCAGCCATTGATGGAGCAAATGGAGGATCTATGTGCTATTGCCTGTCCAAAGGGATCCTGAGCTGAAAAGCTGATCATGACAGTATGTGGTGATCTGGTATTATTTTGCTGTTATTTACTTCACAGAACCCCCCCAGACTTTACCTTGATGGCAGTCTCATTCTTGATGCTGTGCACATGATGTTCCTCCTTGTCCCCCCCATGCTTACAGTTAATTCAGGTAAAGCAAATTTATTACGTGTCCTTTGTTAATAGAAAATTCCAGCTGCTTTTCTTTAAAGCCATTTATCCTACAGATCAAACCATTGCCACATCCTACAGCTCAGTTTGGTGCCATGTCCATTTCTCAGAGGATTTTAAATGAATGCAGGTCCTTCCCTTCACTGAACACAGATATTAACATAATTGTTAACATTTAGGAGAATTCCTCGAATTTCCACCCTTGGGTTTCCCATTTCTCCTGTGGTCATTCCCTTGGCACATCCTGCATAAGGAACTCCCTGCTTCCCTGGTTTTCATGAAGGGTTAAAGCACAAACAGCAGCGTTATTTCCTGGGGTGCCAAACTTTTTCTTCTGCTCCATCTCCTTTTGATTTAAAAGCTTTGTTTATCTCTCTGTAAAGTCACTGGCAGGCCATAAAGAGATATATTGCCTTGGTGCAGACAGCACAGACTCCGCTCCTGGGAAAGCAATGGGCTGTGAAGTTGAGTGTGTGTGTGTGTGTGTGTGGGCCCTCATAACTCAGGAAAGTTCTCTTTTGGGAAGCTCCCAGTGGACACTGCCTGTGGCTCCTTGTAGGAGAAGCCTGTGTGTATCCAGGAGGCTTGGTCAGGCTCAGTGCTTTTGATGTCCTCATAAAGCCATCACTCCAGAGCCTGGAATCACAGAGCTATTGAACTCGGTCATAATAGAGTGGGTAAAGTGCTCCCAGTGGTTTTGATTTTATTATATTTTTATTTTTTTTGATAGAAAAATAATGTCATGTCAGATCCCAGCTTGCTTGGGCACTCCCTGTCATTGTACAGTGAGATACAACATCAAAATTATTGCTTGGTTTCTAAGCCTCTGCCAGGGCTTGAACCTCCAAGTGAACATTCCTTGATAGAAGCTGTATTTTGTGGAGTGTTTGCAAACTCTGTGTCCCCCTGCACATGCCATGGCTGCTCCCAGGAGTGCAGGGAGCAGTGCTTCAGGCTGGGATGAAAGGTAGGGTGTTCTAGTAGAAGAGATGGAATTATTTCTGGCTGGCA
Organism: Aegithalos caudatus; assembly: GCA_013389925.1. Taxonomy (NCBI): domain Eukaryota; kingdom Metazoa; phylum Chordata; class Aves; order Passeriformes; family Aegithalidae; genus Aegithalos; species Aegithalos caudatus. Next base: position 1,499,148 of record WEIU01051963.1, read on the forward strand.
TTTAGACTGCAGAAACTGCTGATTTAGCTGAGCTGAGGGTGATTGGGTTTAATCTGCAATGGAATTGACTTGTAATGTCCTTTTTACTTATCACCAGAGGAGGAATCTACTAAAAAAGAGGGCAGAGCACCAAACTCAGCTGAACCACTGCCAGCAGAAAGGTTATTGATTCCCTGCAGGAGGAGGGAGGAAGCTGCCTCTGTCATAGAATCACAGAATGGAAGGGATCTGAAAGCTCATCCCATCCCATCCCTTCCATGGCATGGACACCTCCCACTGTCCCAGGCTGTCCCCAATGTCCAACCTGGCCTTGGGCACTGCCAGGGATCCAGGGGCAGCCACATCTGCTCTGGGCAACCCCTTGGAACAGCAACTCATGCTTTTTGGGAATCCCTGACCTAGAATAACAGATTTCCAGAGATCTGAGTCCAAACCTTGAGAAATAGAGCTGGGAAGCAGCAGAACCCTCTTTAGGAGAATTTTTTCACATGGAGGCTTGGCACAAGACCAGCAGATCATTGCAGTCCCACTGCTTCCCTCGGTGCATCGAGTGACACACAGCCTAGAGCAGGCCCCAGGAAATTAATGCTTTCCACAGATTCAGTTCATTTGGGGAAACTCTACCAACATGAACATGGGCCCTCAGCCTGCCAGCTCCTCATCCCTGGCAGGCTGTGCCCACCCTGTTTTTCCTTGTGGCTGGGGATCCAGAGCCCTGTGTCCTGTGCAGGGCTGGGTGGCTGCACTGAAAAGGATTTTAACTACAGCCTCTGTGTGAGCTCCTTTGCCTGGGGAGAAATCATTGGTACCTTTTTACAGCAAGGATAAATCTGAGAATGGCCTGAAAATCTGCAGGAAATTACTTTTTCAAGTGACCGATGATGTGACCTCTAATTTCCTAATGATCTAGGAAGAGTTCAAGCCCAAGTGCTTGTATATGCAGAATGCCAAATTTATATATACAAAACATCATAATTACTGTCATGGAGATTTACAGTGCTTTACAAATCATTAATAATCATAATAATAATATTTACCATAACTCTTTCTGGCAGATTAATTGCAATTCTCCTTGACCATTCTCAAACTACTCTTCTCACAACATCTTTCCCATTGGCATGAGAATGAAGTACACAAAACGTAATTTATTAACATTAAGGGTGGCTTTATTTCCATGTGTTTATTTGAGACAAAAGGGGATATTTGCTATTGAAGGGAAAGCATGAGCATTAATGAATCAGCAGATCTTTTAAGGCAATGCTGTGTATTGCTCCACTTCAATCTGGCATTAGCAGGTGATGTGTTGGTGACAGGCAGGTGGGATTCCTCCTGCTCAGTTAAGGTACCATTTTCAAAATTAGATGTATAAAAAAAAGATGTAGCCATTTGCATGAGAATCTTTTAGGTTCTTCACATCTGTTTTAGGAGGGGGAGACATCCACAGATGAAAAACGTCAAGTTTAGGCTACACTGGCTGTTGTTTAGCTGATGAGCTGAGGTGATAGAAATTTCTCATTCTTCTAAATACCATCAAAATTATGAGAACTGGAGAAAAGAAAAAAGTAAGAAAATACTCTTCTATTTTCTCTGCTTTCCTACTCCTCAGTGCACGAAATTTGTGAGGAGTGTCAGATGGGATAGAAACTGTTGGCCTGCAATGGCATTTTTTAGCTTTAACTTTTGTATGCTGTTGTAATTTCTTATATTTCCTTGTATTTTTATAAGATAACAGTCTTTATAAGCAGTGTTACTGGAGCAGTTTTATGCATTTTCCTGCCCTTTTTCAACAGCCTGTACTATTCCTGTCAATGCCATGGGTTTCTCTTTAATGAATTGTTCTGTCTAGGCCTGATTTTATGCAGTACTACAAAATTGGGCTTAATAGACCTTTCTTCCATGGCAGATTCATAGAAACATAGAATCCTAGAGTGGGTTGTGTTGGAAGGGACCTTAAAGCTCATCTCATCCCAGCCCTGCCATGCTCAGGGACACCTCCCACTGTCCCAGGCTGTTCCAAGCCCCATCCAGCCTGGCCTTGGGCACTGCCAGGGATCCAGGGGCAGCCACAGCTGCTCTGGGCACCCTGTGCCAGGGCCTGCCCACCCTCACAGGGAATATTCTTTTCCATTACCTAATCTAAACCTACTCTTTTATTAATTCATTAATTTGAAAGGGCAGTTCAATTAGTGTTTGTGCTTTTTGACATTGTTCTGTTGTCTATTAAAAAAAAAAAAAAAGTCAGACAATATTAACATTTTGTATCTTAGTTTCATGCTTCTCTTTGTTTACTCCTCCAAAGCACATTTTGGGCATAAAATGACCATTCCATTTATTGTGTTGGCACAACTGGGGGGTAGAAGAAATGATCTGCTGTTGTTCATAAGAATAGCACCCACTGAGTGCTGGTTTAAAAAAGTCTGGCTCCAAGACACACCAACCACTCACATCTCTGATTGAACTCATCGTGAGCTGGGAGCACCATGTGTGAGTCAAAGTCACAAAAAAAAGCATGTAACCTCATGTTGAAATCCTGCTTCAAATGTATTATACAATAATTGAATCATTTTTTTCAGACCCACACAACCTTTAAATGCATCCAGTGTTGTGGCATCAGGCTCCCCACTGAGATACAACAACCTGGATATTAAGAAAACTTCCACAAGATGACAGGCAGAAACCTCAAACACCCCCAGCCTCGGCTCTGTCTCATCAGACTTTCATCTCTGGGAGACAATTACGAAAGCTCATGTGTTATAATATAAAACACTGAACTATTAGTGCCTGCTGACATGGAGAAAAGTGGTAATAGTATTTCTCTCCCACCTGCCTGTCCTTCAATTTAATTTTATAGCGGTTGTCTCATAATTTTTCGAAGTTTCCAAAAAAAAAGACTTAATGAACCTTTTCTAAAAGAAAGTGCCAAGCAAGCTAAATGGAGAAGTTGCTGCCAATTCTGCCTTTTTAATACTTTTAAAACAAATACAGATTTAGAGGCACACTCATAGCAAAGCAGTGTGCCAAAGGCCATCGGAACTGAAGACATGTTTTAGAATATATACATATAAAGTGGGTCTGATGAGTCACATAATTTGTTGCCTGGAGACAGAATACATTTACACGATGTTCTTTAATCTATTTCTAATTTATATGATGTTCCTTGGTCTAATGGGGTGGTTCCCTGTGCCGAGTGTCCAGCAATAGACTCCTAACAAGGACCAGCCTATGTTTATTCATATATTCCCCGTTACGTTCTCCGTAATTCCAGGGAGATAATTACCCATGAACGTGTTCTCCTTTCTCAAGCAAATTAAAGGGTTTCCCATGCAGGGCGTCCTCCTGGGACCACAAGGAGTTTTCTGAGGATCTGTGGTGGTTCAGGTACAAGGAGACTCCCAGCTTAGCTGTAACCTTTGAGGTCCTTCCTATTTTCATACCGACACCTATGTCATCACTCCCATTACAGAAAAATTCCTCTAATCTGAAAAACCCCGCTGGTGGAAAACCTGTCCTCATCCCATGAAAAGCAAGAGGTACCATGGGGATGTTTTTGTTGTCAGTGAATCATATCTGGTAGGAGTTGTTTCTTTGCCTTGTGCCACAGCTCCAGCCCCCTCCAAGCCTCCCAGCCAATTGCTTTGGCTGCAGAAGCCCTTGGAAGCCCAGAGTACAGTAATTGCTTCATTGTGTTGCTTTAAGAGGAAAGGAAAATAGTTATTACTGTGAGCAAGTGCTTCTGGTTTTTTTTCCCCTTTTGCAGTTGTGTGTTTTGGTTACAAAACGTACCCTACCCTGAAACGGGTGTTTGGAGACTTTCTGTTGTTGAGGTGGAAGGCTGAGAATGGGCATCTGATTGTAATGCAGCTGCTGCTATTGACAGAAAACACTGGCTTGGAGAAATGCTCTTCGTTTATAAAATGGGAGAGAAACAATTGCTGATTAATTTCTGTCCTGATTTGTTTATGGAAGGTAACAAAAAGCAGCACAGTTGTGTTCCTGGAAAGTGTGCCGAGACTTGACGCTGATGTGCTTCCATCTCATCTTCAGTTACAGAAAACTTCATGGAGATTTGACTTTTAAAATGACTGTACTTACTCGTTTGCCCATCTGGCTGCAGGTAAAAATATGGAATTTATGGTTGGTCAGTGGCTGAGATAAAGCTCCCCTATATCCTTGATGCTGCCTGTGAAGAAGTTATTTTTCCATAAGATTGTTTTGACAAAAACTAACAGACAAAAGCCCAGCTCCAGTAAACTGAGATATCCCATTATTAGAGATATCTAGAAATTTATGACTGGAAAAGGTATTAGGTGGTGACCCGATAGTCTCCTGCTGCTGAGGCTCCAACAGTGATTAGGAAGAAGTGATTTCATCTCCATGGGAAGGCTGCTGCCCTCATCCCTGTTTTATTTCTCATTGAGAAGCTGAACATGGTATTAAGGACTAAGAGGAAAAAATGCCTCCCCACACATCCACACCGAGTGTTATCACTGGCAACTCCTCTCTTCAAAGACCCCTGACTGAAGCTCTGTGTGACTAAGTCCATTTAATTCCCCCCCTAAGAGGAAAAAAAAAAAAAAGTAGAGTTCAATAGTTCAAGGAGCTCTCCTGAAAACCACATGGTTGTGGTTGTCTGGGCTGTAGGGGAAAGGGTTCAGCTGAATCTCGGTGTTTGGGACGTGGTCACACTCATGTGACATCTTCATTCCTGGCATGGAATGGCCAAAAAGGGTGGGAAGTGTCACACACTGCTGGTGGGACCTGAGCAGTCTTGGAAATGTTGCCTTAGATGTCACCTTGGGAGCTGTTTGAGATGAAGTATCTGGAAGCCTCATCCCAAGTTCTGGGAACATTTAGCATAAGATTGTACATCCATGGCCTTGACAGGCTCGTATATAACCCTGAATAGCATCTCCCTTTCCTCACAACTTGTGGAACTGTTAATAGTAGTAGTCTCCTATAAAGCTTAAAGTACATAGAGCATTTAAAGCTTGTAACATTTATAGATTGCTACAGCAGCAGGAGAATCAAGCTAATGAAAGGATTGGGTGGGTGCCCTGAATTAATATGACCATAATCTAATTCATTTTAACTTCTTTTTGCTGCATATAAAACCTTCCTCTCTCCTCCAGCAGCACAATTAGGACCCAATTCACAGGCTCATGGCAGATGATGGGAGGGTTCCTGCACAGTGGAGCTGAGAGGGTTTGAACAGCAGGCCCTGGGCAAGGGCAGAGGGGTGGTGGTAGAGGTGGCAGAGGCTGTCCTCTGTGCAGGATAGCAGGACATCCAGGAAAGAGGGACTCACAGTTTGAGGAGTCAACAGGAGAATCAGAGCCAGGAGGTGTAGGTAAAATGCTGGGTTTTGAAAAGGGTGCACTGCTATAATTTGAATTAGAGATTTTTATTTTTTTTTCTTAAAAATGTCCATAGTATAGAGCCTACATGCACCCTGATAGAGGCTGCTCCTTTCCATATGGCATTTTACCCTCCCTTCACTACCCTTGCACTTCCCTGGAGAAACTGTTTGGAGAATACTTCTTGTAGTTTTTAAGTGCAGTGAAACGCATTTGACTGCGCTGTCTCCTTTTGTTCTTTGTTTCATCTCCATCTCCCATCTGTTTTGGTTTTTTTTTCAGCCCAAAAGGAGGGGTTATTGCATGCTCTGCAGCTCATCCCTGGGAAGCTCAGAGGGTGGGGAGGGAGCTGAGGACCTGCAAGCAGCCAGGTGGAGATGCTGGAGGGGAAAGCAGGGTTTGGAGAGCAAGCAGGGCATTGTGGATTGTTCTGACAGAGTTTGTTGAACTGTGTTACTGGATCACTGAGGCCAAGAAAATATTACAACACATGTTGGTGTAACAGCCAGTTCATACTTCTGACCTTTTCATTTGCTTCTCAGAAGAGAAGTGTGACACTGGTTTCTATGTACATGCTCTGACAGCCTTCCTTGTCTACTGGAGAGTTATGGAAAATGAAACAATAACGTAATAAAGGACTATCAAATCCTTTTCCTTAAACCTGAACCCATGCATTCTATGCTAGGGTTTCAGAAGCTTCTGAGTGCTCACAAGTTAAGGGATGGGCCTGTTCTAGGATGTGGAAAATTCAGTGAAAAACAAGGCGTTAGAGAAGGTAATAGCTGGACACGATTGAATGGGGAGCACTGTTCTTCATGGACCTATCCTGAACCCGTGCACCAGCACAGCTTGAGAGCTGCTGTTGTGCTTGGAGTAAACCTAAAACCAAAGCTGAAGCCACTTGCACTCATTAAAGAACTCGTGGCTGCTTTCACTGTGCTGGATGAGCAAACCTTGCCCTGGTCAGGCACATATTCAAGTGAGTCTCTCCTATGTGTTGATGGCAGCTATTTATAACACCTTGTTTAACAGGCTCTCTCCATCACTTTCTTTCTCCATTGACTCAATGAAGGGAGAGTGCATCTAAATTAAGCTTCTTTTCTTACTTCCCTCCTGGAAGTTGGTTTTTTTTTTTCTGATCTCTAAGTGTACAAGAGTCTCACAATGGAGGCTATAGTAGGTATCTAAATGTAAGTGGTATTTACACCCAGGTCTCTAAGAGTGTCCTGCATCCTCATTCAGATAAGACACATCTTGTCCCTTCCTCCTCAATTGCTGAGTCTTGTTAAAGTGTTTCCAGGGTGGCTGCACATCCATCCTGGTTCTGTGTGCTTCTGTGAATACCTGGATGTGCATGGGGGTGATAAAATCTGTTTTATTTGAAGGAGCAGGAAAATACTGCCTTAAATAGAGAAATGCTTGAAGGGATTTGTGTATATAGGAGGTGAAGAAATAGCTTCAGTTGAGAAAAATTGTGGATTCCCCCCAGGTAATACAAGGAACAACTGGTACCTGTAGATTTAAGGCTGAATTAAAGTTTAGGTGGATGAATGCAGTTGTTCTACCCAGAGCTCCTGTTTCCATCAAGCCAAGATCTGGGCTCTGCAGGGACAGAGGTGTTTCCCTGCAAACAAGGACATTACAGACACACAGCTCACAGAACCACAGAATCATTTAGGCTGAAAAAAAAAAAAAAATTCAGGATCAAGTCCAACCTCTCTCTGCAGCTTCTCCATTTCCAGGCTCCATCTGCTCCCCTCTAGATCCCACTGTGGGGTGCCCATGTCAGGTTATGCCACCATCTCCTGGGGAGCTCTGTGTGCTGCCTCAGGGGCTGGTGCTGCTCTCAGCCAAGCTGCAGAGCAGAGGGGCTCCTGTGCACATCTGCCTGCTCCATCTGGTTGGAAGGGATGTGGTTTAGGATGCCAACAGGGCATCCTAACAATCAACATTCACTTTGTCAGCCCTGCTGTAATCCTCCAGATAATGCAGGGAGCTCACCTGGTGCCTGCAGGGGAAAGGAAACCACAGCACTGAAAAGGGAAGTGTCAGGATTCATGGAAGAGTCCCCACAAAAACTCAATGTGGTGTGGTGAAATACACCCATACTGGGCTGAAGCCTGCTCACATTCCTTGTGGAAGAGCCATATTTCAGAGTTTTCCATTAAACAACATATCTGCAGGCAAAGCTGCTGAGATCCCATCCCTGAGGAGCACCTGCAGGGCCAGGCTTGTGTTCTCCAAGCCACTTCAGAGTGAATGGCAGAGCAAAGCTGGGCAGCCTGTAAATGCAATTATTTATTTACACAGAAAATCCCTCCTGTTCCATTTCAGGGCCCTGAAGCCAGAGCTTCACTGGGGTCTGTGTGTGCTGGTTTGGGCAGGAAGCATGGCACAGGGGGCACCTGACCTGCTTGAAGGACAGCTCCTCTGACTCATCAGCTGAAAGCAAAATGAGCTGTATATATTTAAAGCAAAGCTCTATTTTAAAAATTAATGATCTGCAAGGGAGAGAGGAGAAACTGCTTCTCTGTAATGCAGAAAAAGGCCCTGATGACCACAGCCTGGGTCCCTTTCCAGATGATGTCATCATCAGTCTAAATAATAAATTTTTAACGATGTGGAAAAAAAAAAAAAAGGAGGAGGAAATAAAAAAAAGAGGGGGACTCTGTTTCAATGAGGAGTAAAAGTAGCTGGTGGCAACAGGGTCTAAGGAAAATATATGGTTGTGTGAGGTTTCTGCCCTGTGTAATTAGATTATCCCAAGTGTAGGAGTGTGCTGCAAAAGGCACATTGAAATGCCACTAATTGAGTGCTCTGTGTCTTCCTCTGCCACGTGCCCATGGAAAACTGGGGTACTTGGGATATATAAGGCAAAGGGGTATTCTATAAATGGGGTTGCTAATAATAGGCAGTCAAGATTAGGAGGGAAAACAGAGGCTCCCATCAGCCCAGAGAATGGGGGAGACTTTCCCCTCATAAATAAAAGGCCACAAGAAGTCCACTCCAAAGGATTTGTGTTGGGTTGACAAATGTGAGCAGTGTGTCAGCACTGGAGTGTTCACAGGGGCTCTTTAATGCAGTTTACATTGCGGGCAACACATTCCTCTGAGATGTGCTGGGATTTTTTTCCTTGGAGCCCCCTGGAAAGGTGCTGCCCGTGGCTCTGGGTGTGCTGTGCAGGTGAGAGGGCTCAGGGAGGCAGCAGCAGGGTGGCTTTGGAGGGGCTGAGGCACCAGTGTGGGCTCAGGGGTGATGTTTTTTCACTTCACGCTGACTCCTCATCGTGGGGAGCCCGCAGGCATTTTCCGTCAGGCTCCAGCCAGAATTTTCACCAAAAAAAAAAACAAAAACCCTGATCCAAACCTTAGCTAACAGTGGAATTCTGTGGGATATCAGAATGTGTCTGAGGTCATTTCAAGCTGCATTTTAAGTGACCTGACTCCCAGATCCTCCCGTTCAAAGCCTGAGCTCTGGTGCCTGTGTATTCCTGTAGGGATGAGCCTCTCCATGAAGAACTTAGGGGCTAAGGAGACAAGACAGCAGCTATTCCAACCTGGCAGGCAAGGGGGCTCACTTGGCCAAAAGCAACACAAGCTTCATGCCAAAACTGTGGACCAAAACTGCATTTCTCGAATCTCAGTCTTGCATTTTCCAAATGCATTAACTCAAATTAAGTTTTGTGTGGACCTCAGCGATCTGAAAGTCAGGCCCTGGGAGGAAGAGATGTGTTTCATGAGGCCTGGGGGGGGTCTCTAATGGGAGATTTCAATGGTTTTAATACCCAAATCCACACCTTCTCCTCCTATTGTAAGGGACAGATTTATGCCATGTTTTGTAGTGGGCTGATCCTAATACCCTTGTCGTGAGACAGATTTACTGGAGTTGTCAGGGCTGATTTGCTGGAGAAGTCAATACCTCAGCCCACCAGTGCCTGAAGGAAAAAAGGCCTGGGCGTTTAACACCGTAAATATTTTATTCATGCTCTGCCATCCAAACCTTGCATGGCCTTTCAAGAACAACTTACTTCTATTACGCCCCAGTTTCTCACGAGTTAAGTGGGGACAACAACATTTCTGAGAGTGGAGTGAGTAAGGCCCATGAAATAAGGAGACTTCTGCCCAGGAAGATGGAAAATATTGTATTTTCTCTCCTAGGCCCTGTTATTTTGTTTAAATGAATTTGTTCCTTTTTGCTGTTTTCATTGCTCCTGAAATAGTGACTGAATTTCCTTTCAGTTGTGTTCTGGTATGCCGGGGCACACACCTATTAGACAACCTCCAGCTTTGTGGGTTGTTTAGTGGCTCTCTGTGTTGATGCCACCATTCCCATAGTGAGGGAAAAAGTCACCTGGGGCAGCGTTTGTTGGGGGTTGAGGGTGGCATTTCTAGGGCCAAGAGGAGATGCTGAATTTAACAAGTATGACATGGATCTTTCTGCAGTTGCCTGGTGGTGATGCAGAGGGAGACAACAAATATTCAGTCTTCACTGTCAAGGAGTTTTTTTCTGCTCTGGGTCCCCGGTGAGAAGAGCAGACACTGCTGGGTTTTTCTTTTTTGCTGGCCAGTCAGGATGGGACCAAGCAGAATCTGAGCCCTCAGGTCACTGATACATCCTGTGTATTCCCACATACCTTCCACCGCTGGGAAGGAGGCATTGAGTGTGCTGCAACCTAAACAAAACTCACTTTTTACTGCTCTAATAGAGACATTTAAGGGCTCTTTTTTTTTTTTTGTTACAAGCTTGCCCAGAGTTTGCTGTGGATGGACAGCTTGTTAAACTCTGGCTCAGCTCGTGTGTGCTGAGCCCTTTGTCTGGTTTTGTCCCCATCACAGGGTACACGTGTCTCTCTTTGTACAGGGTGACAGAGCGGGCTGATGAAAAAGATGAGCAATTTGGATAGGAAAAGGACACCAGGCTGGCAATGAAAGCTGACACTCCAAGCTGCCCCTGTTTGGTGGAGACAAATAATGCTGCTGGGAGGACTGGAGCCACCTCGCCATTCCTTGTGTGCGTGGCACTGGCGGCAGTGGAGATTTTTTGGCAGCACACCTCATGCAGAGCTGGGAGAAAAAGGGAAGGAGCTGCCAGGGGCTGTGTGGAGGGGCTGAGTCCTCAGAGGAAGAGTGAGCCATCACACCCGTCTGCAGGAACCAGGCCTGCTCCAAAATGTGAGTTACACCATTTCTCAAATGCTGGATGTAGCAAGAAATGACTGGGAGGCCAGTGATTCATTCTGGGTTAATGTAAAGGTACCGGAGGGGCTAATAGAGAGGAAGAAAATTGATACTGGTTTTGCAGTGTTTGTGGTGCAGAAACGTGTACAAATGCTTCCCAGGGAAAGAGTGAAACAATCTGATGTAATATTAAAGCCAAAAAAAAAACCCACCCAACAACAAACAAACAGCCATGGGGACGCAGGGGCTGGTAACAGTTGTTTGCATGGCTGTAAATCAGAGCAGACTGCACAGGTATTTGTGCTTAGTGCTACATTTCACTGCAGCTGAGAGGAAAGGACCCTTGTGAGATGGTAGGAATTGTAGGGGAAAATTTTGTTTGAGTTGTAGCAACATGATTATTGTGTCAAATACACTTTGGTGTTCATCCGTTGAGTCACAGGAGGGGCAGATTTGACCCTTTGGGACGAATACTCTGGGGAAATTAAAACTGGCTATTAAAGCTATATATAGTTGAAAAGGCAATGGTAACATTTTATACACTATGAGCATGTTCTATTCTTTACAGAAACCCATATCTGTAAAAGAGCAATTAGAAGTGCTTCCCTTAAAAAAAAGGCAATTGAACACAGTGAATGAACTGCAGGAATTGTACAGTTTCCAGAAAATGGTGGTAGTGAAGCATTTGTGGGATCCATAAAGTCACCATAAATTCCTAACTGAATATGGATTCACTCTCCAACTCTAAAACCACAAGATTTATTTCCTGCTGGCAGGGGAGGTGAAGTTCTCAGAGCTGGATCTGCCTGGAGCATGCCAGCAGGTGGGGGAAGCACCGGTCTGCTCCCAAATGTTCAGCGTTCCCAACACCACCTTGAGTCTCCTTTCAAGATGAGAAGACAGGGCTGGGGTTTGGTTTTGTTTGAAGACCTGTCTGTGCTCTCAATGCTCACAGGGAAAAGTTTGTCAATGCACAACATGTGCTGTTGGGAAAGAGGATGAGGGAGTGGGACACCCCTGGATTCACTGAGGAAGATCAGGTTTTGGCACCAAGCTCTGGCTTTGAAGAGCTCTCTCTGCACGTGAGGATGCTTGAAGGTGCTTTCCATGGTGTGTGATGCAAATGTGAGCAGTGTCCCATTCACAAGGGCAGGGGGTGACAGGACAAGAGGGAATGGCCTTCAGCTGAAGGAGAGCAGGGTCAGATGGGATATTGGGATGAAATAGGAGTGGTGAGGCCCTGACACAGGTTGCCCAGAGCACCCTGGTCTACTGGGAGGTGTCCCTGCCCATGGCAGGGGTTGGAACCAGATGATCTTTAAGGTCCCTTCCAACTCAAAACATCCTGGGATTCTATAAACATGGTGATTGTTGTTTTGTTTCCTTTCCATGTATTTCCTTTTGTCCTCAAGACTGGAAGTTTCATAGACAGATGCTCTCAGGAGGGAAGGTGGAGGCTTCCTTTGCTTTTTTTTTTTTCCCCTCTCTGCACATTCTCACTGGCCTATTCCCCTGGGTGTTGGTTTCAGTTCACTTCAGACTCCTCTTCTAACTGTGCTGTGCTTCTGCTGCAGAAGGTGAGAAGGACACCAGCTGTGACAGACAGAGCTTTTAGTCTCTGACTGCATACAATAGTGATGAAAATATGCATATTCCTGGGGACTGGGGGTAGGAGAACTGGAGAGTAAGTCACCACTTCAGGTTGGATGAAGTAAGACAGGGAGATACGGACTATGAGTTGCTGGACTGCAGTGGAGAACTCTGGGGCTGCAGAAATGTGTAATTATTTGCTCCCTGTCAGAGATGAATGGCTGTGTCTCTCTCTGAAGTCATTTGCATAGTTGGGTGAATGAGATTGCACTGATTTAATGTGTCTTCATGAGTCTTTTTACAGCCACGGGAGCCAGAAATGGCTTTTGTTGTTGTTGCTTGTTTTAATGAAAGCTGACGTTCTGGAGCACAAGTCAGCAGGAAGTTGGGGGTAAGTTTATTGGCTGTTTTGGTGGGGCCTGGAGAATAATTTTGCTTTTCTCCTGCCTTTTGTCTATTCAGACTGTAAATTCATTGAAGCAAGGACTGCTTTCTACTGTGGCTTTATAGCACTTGCTGCAATGGATCTGTGCTCTCAGCTAAATCCCCTAAGGCTTAACAAAATATAAATTAGGATAATGGTATAATACGTTAAATGTTAAATGGTCATGAGGGGTGGTTTATTTACATGAATTATCACCTTAAAAAAACAAACAAAGTCCTTCTGAAATCCTGGTGGGAGTTATAGCTTTGTGGCAAAAACTGTTCATTATTCTACAGTACTGAGAATACAGAGCACTCTTATGGAGGTTGTGCCCTGTTTTAAGGAAGAGGTTACAGGCTGGTTTCTCATACCTTGGAGCACTTTTCAGTACTTAAAAGGGCTACAGGAAAGCCTGAAAGGGAAGTTTAACACGGACATGGAGTGGTGGGACAAGGAGGGATGGCTTTAAATTGACAGAGGGCGGGTTTAGATTGGATATTAGGAGGAAATCCTTCCCTTTGAGGGTAGGGAGACCCTGGCACACGGTGCCCAGAGCAGCTGTGGCTGGCTCTGGATCCCTGGCAGTGCCCAAGGCCAGATGGATGGGGCTTGGAGTAGCCTGGGACAGTGGGAGGTGTCCCTGCCATGGCAGGGGATGGGATGAGATAACCTCTAAGGTCCTTTGCAATCCAAGAATTCTGTGATTCCATGATGATTTCAGACTTCCTGTACTCCAAACTTCTCTAAACTGAGTTTTCTGTTAGCAGTGGGAAATTACTCCTTGCAGTCGTTTTCCACAGACTTGAGTGAATGCTTTGTGTTCAGCAGTGCCTTGGGCAGAGCTTTGACACCCAGAAATATATCCTGGGAACATAAAATAAATTCTCCTTCAGGCTCCTATGCAGAGTTATCTTCCATCTCTTTTATTAAGAGAGAATGCAATGCTCAGCTGGGCAGATGTGACAGAGATGTGCAAGAAAGTCTCCAAAGATCTAGAGCAGGTTTGCTCATCTATGTTGTGTGAAAAATGATAATCCTAATCCTGTGCCACAATCTCCAAATGTGAACCCCCAGCATCAGCTCATTGTCCTGCAGGCAAACCCAGAGTCTGTCACGTGCAGCCCCTCAGGAGCTTTGCTTGGGACGGTGCTGACATTGGTGGGCCCATCCATACTCCAAGAAAAACTGGTCTGCAGGTCTTGTTTTTAGTGTTGTTGAGGCCTTAAAGGAGATGATCAAGAAGGGATGACTGAGAGAGGACCTCATCAGTGTCTGTCAGTGTCTGCAGGAGGGCTCAGAGCAGGGACCAGGCTCTGCTCTGCGGGGCCCAGCAGTAGGACAAGAGGAACCAGCAGGAAATTATACCCAGGAAGTTCCACCTGAGCAAGAGGCAGAACTTCTTCCCTTGTGCAGTGCCCAAGCCCTGACCAGGCTGCCCTCTGGAGTCTCTCTCCCTGGAGATGTTGTTCCAGAACCAACTGGACTCAATCCTGTGCCCTCTGCTCTGGGATGACCCTGCCTGAGTGGGGAGTTTGGCCCAGATGACCCATTAGTGTCCCTTCCAGACTGACCCATCCAGGGATTCTGTGATCAGCAGCAAACCCTTCTCCTACAGTGACCTGTCTGTCTGTCAGTGCTGCTGTCACTTCCAGGTGACCTGCCAGCTGTGTTGTCAGGGCAGCTGGAGGCCTGCTCGATGCTTTGCAGTGTGAAGCAGCCCTAAAGCTGGTGAATTTTCCTACCTCACACCAGCCCTGTTTTCAGGTTTCACAGTGATGGGGTGTACATCCCACATCCCTCCCTGCTCCTTGATGGTTCCTGGAGGCCAGAATACCCTGGCTGCTTTCTAGCACTCTTCGATTCCAACATTTGTGTACCTGCCTCTCCGAAGCACCCGCTCCTGTGATAGATCACCCTTGTTTTTCCATTTCCAGAGCAGACAGCACAGTTCAGACATGCCAGAGAGCCTCACTCCAAATATAGACCGGTGTAAGAGAGCCAGACTGAGGCCAGGGGTCTGTCAACAGATAGTCCAGCTTGGGAGGAGGCAGGAATAGGATTTGCTGTCAGCTCCATGCCAGTGACAGCACCATGATGTTGCTTGTTGTAGATTAATGTGGGAGAAGGTCTTTGCCGACAACCCCTGCAAAACAGCTCAGCTTCAAGTGGAATTACAGTGGTCCTTTTAGATCAGTGTACTTTTGCCAGCTGATCCCCAACAGCACTCCCAGCGGTGGGGAAAGCTGAGACTATTACTGTAAATACAAAAGGAAGACATACTTGGCATCCCTTTACATTAGAGCTGGCTCAGAAGAACGTCTGCGTAGCTGCTCCACTGCCAAGATGGATTGTAGTCAGATAGTACACATTGCAAAGGAACCAGAGCACACACTGAGATCTGTTGGGGTTTTTTAACAATAGTTTATTTGTGTTTCAAAGGGATAGTTACAGGAATCCAGATCAATATGCTTGTCCAGAACTGTGCCTTCCTATTTTAGGGCCTGGATGAATAGGAGGTTACTTGAGTTCACATGCATATTGAGGGACCCGTGCCTGCGGTAATGCAGCTTCCCAGGCTTGTTACTTTTCCTTTTTGAAAGTGAACGTGAAAGAGCTGCAAGGCTGAAGTTGGCATTGTTCTGGTTCCTGAAGTTTTAGGGTTTTTTTGTTGTTTTTTTTTCCCAGCAAAGTCCATGTGGCATTGCATGTTTGAGGCTCTTTATGAACGTGAGGTCGTGTCTCAACAGGAGGTGGTAGGAGCTGAGCCGGCCGATTTGGACCGGATCAAACACTTCTGAAAGGGAAGGAAGATGGGGGGTTTCAGTTTAAAGTTCTGATTATTTCTCTTTTTTTTTTTTTTAAGGGAAAATTACAAAAGTTCAACTGCTTTGATGAAAAGTTCATCTGCTTTGGTGTTTCCCAACCTTATGTTCTGAAACCATCCATGTGTTTTCATGGTTTCAGCACTCTACACCATTTGGTGGGACAAGAAAAAATGGTTGACTAATGGAATTGGTTTCATGGGACCAGAAAAATTATGTCTGGTTGTTTTTCTTTCTGAGATCTTTTGAAAATGCAAACAATGAGTTATGACTTCTTGCAATTAGACCTGGAAGAGCTTTGAAAATCTGGTTTGTGCCCTGTTTTCTCTCTTCTGATCTTGATATATTTTTAAAGAACACAGCAAAACAGGAGTTTTAATAGGCAGAGGTTCCTAGATGCTCAAGGTAAGAGTAAGATATTTTTCCATCTAGAATTTCAAGCCCTGATTTATAGCAGGCAGTACATTTCTGACAGTTTTAAGCAAGCACGTGCCACTGCTGCGCCTGGCTTTGTGGGGGCAAAATCATCTCCTTTCCTCGAGCATATGCTAATGATGGATCACCCTGCTCGTGCTCTGAATGGTGCCACTGCATATTTTGTGAAGTGTAGACTCAACAAAGGATATCAGCAGACGGAGCCAGTTTCTTCAGAATTTCAACCTATGACAACTTTCTCAGCTACATTGATCCAAGGGACTGTCCTGGTGGGTATATGTCAGTGTTTCAGAGGTCAAATTCTGGTGTCATCTGGCACAGTTCTGATGTCTCTGCCCTTACTGATGACATCCTGTTACATGAAGAATTTTGGCTGGTGCATGGTGTTCTCCTTTCAGCTGCTTTGCATAGCTGAGGAAGACACCATCCTGACTAAGTGCAGTTGGCAGCAGCGTGTCTGGTCTTTGTGTGAGAAGGGTTTCTTGGCTTGTTTTCCTGCATTTTCTTCCTCCTTCCCCCATGTGTTTGTGCATTGTTGATGGATGATGGGGCAGTGACAGTGGTGACAGTGTTGGAGGAGCAAGAAGCACCGTGGCAGTCCCAGGGGAAAGCAAGAGAAAGGAGTTGTGGTTCAACAGCCCTCACTGTTAATAGCATTAAAAGGTGAATGACTGGGAAAGTTATGGAAAGGATGAGGATTTCTTTCTTCAGTTTGTCATTGATTTTATTGGTCTGTTTTCACCTGAGCTGTTGGAATGGGGGGAGTGTGGAAGCCTGCTTAACCACCCCAGCACTGTGAGGGAAAGCAATGGCATTACAGGCTTTGAAATAGCAAGGAAAGATTTCCAGATATGCAAGAATTAGGAACCAGGCATAATTGTGGAGGATATCATGACAGCACAGCTCTCCCCAGATCTGGGTCACTCTAAAAAGAAATTTTAGCATATTTCTGACCCCAAAGAAATCAGGGGCTGGTCCACCATTGCTGTGATGAGAGGGACAAAGTGAGCACGGTCCAGAGGACTCTTGCACAATCCTTCCTGGCCCTGGCTTAGGACTTGAAGTCCCTTGCTGTCCTGAGAACAGTAGAAAACTTTGTGCACTGACATTGCCTCACAGATAACTGGCTGGGAAAGGATTTCTTTAGGCCTTATTCTCCACCTCCACCCACACTTTGCAGTCCCAGAGTCACCAAAGAAAGTTTTAAAATATTCTGCCAAAAGTTTTCTCAGTTAATTTCTTTAGGCCTTTTGGTATTTAACCCCTGTTTTGATTCTTGATTTGCTTTGTCCCTTAGGAAATTTCCCTTCTGGGGGATGATCCTTAGGCATTGGATATGTAGGAGACTTATACAGAGACCTCCTTAGCAGTTGTCACCTTGCAAGTACTCACAGGCAGTGCTTTCCTCTGTGCACATTTGTGACCTGGGAGTTCTATTTAGCACTTCTTGATGGGAATCAAATCAGGTTGGATTTCAACACCTCTTGAAGAGAGGGAAGGCACGGCACTGACTGCATTGCAGGGAAAAATCCCAGCACATCATGTGCCTGCTCACTCCTTGTTCCTCCCTTTGCTTTTACTGTTCCTTGAGTCAAAGGAGCAACCTCCATCTCCCCTGTTCAGGAGTAACATCACTGAACCACAGCAGTGACTAAAAGCCAGAGGAGTCCTTGCTTTGGGGTAAGAAGAACTCCTTTGCTTCTGCTATCTTGTGCTTTGCACAACTTTTGGAATAAACAGTGACTCAGGATTTGTGTGTTGAGTCCACCTGTGCTTTTGGTTGAAGAATGGAAGAGAGGACATTGTGCCACTTCAGGCTCAGCCCAAGTCACTTAATGAGCCCCTCACCCTCAGAGAAACCCTCCTGAGACATGCTTCCAGGCCCTCCTGGCTGTGGATCCTGGTCTGTCCCAACAACAGCTCTCCCCACCCCGGGGTGATGGAAGTACAATAACTTTGATGCACAGGCAGCAGTTCTTGCAGGAAGTTTGCAACAACATGCTCATTTATCAAGATTCCCAATGTGTGTGTGGCTAGAGAGGGATAAACCCAACACATTCATTCCTTTAGGAGTTAATGTTCCCTCAGCAAGGAGGCTGGGGGAAAGGAGGAGAGCTGTTCCTGCACAGCCAGTGCATTCCGATGAGCTTCACCTCAGCTCTGCAAAGCCTTGGCTTCCTCAGCAGCTCTGCTCTTCAGCGTCCCAGGAGAACCCCCAAATAAATTACCAATTACATTCTGTGCCTTAATTAAACAGAAAGGTGGGCATATGCTCCAGCTTCACTGGGAGCCACAGCATTAACTAACCTGAATGATGTCAGAGTCAGCAAACTGGGGCACTGCTCTCTGCTTTTCTTCACATAGCAGTGATTCACCTCACAGATCCCCTGTGAATGGGGAGCTCTGTGTCCTCCTGTCCTGCACAAGAGAAGTTTTGAGACTTGGGGACAATAGGAAGAGCCTTCAGCACCTGGTGAAGTCACAGGGAACCCCATGCCATTAAGGGCAGGCTTGGAGATGCTCAGAATGCTGAGCCCTGTGTGTAAGATCTGATATTAAAGCAAGGAGTGCATCCAAAATTTGCGCCACAGAGGGAAACATTGGCAACATGACAGGAGCCCAAAGGTTGTGTTTCATTTGCATGTGTATTTGCATAATTGCAAATGCATGAGATGCACGTTAATAATCACTCTTGCATCTTTATCATTCTCAATAAGTGCAGAGGAAATTTCTTGCTCTTGGAGTGCATCAGCAATAAAAACCTGCAGTGTCCTCATTCTGTAATCGCAGGGAATTAGGGACACCTTGGGAGGGACATGTTTTATCATTCTGTTGATGTGCTTGCCCTTAAACCTGTAGTCCATAAAATTTAACTCTGGACTCGTTTGGGGTAAGAGAAATTAACTGTGAAGGAAAAAGCACATTGACTTCTTTATACTTAGAGGGGGTATTCTGAGGAGCTTAAAGAAACTGAGACATGGATCCTAATGAATTTTAGTGGAAGTTCCACTGTCTCTGTTCAAAGCCTTAGAAAAACCTCATGGGGCACGACCAAGGATGTGTGTATATCTTTTTGGGCATATAAAGACTTTTTGGGACTGACTCAGAGTGTTGAGTTGGATGGAGCTGATTGCTCCAGATGTATGGTCTGATACTGTCCCTTGCCACAATGACTTATTTCTCAAGTAGGCAGAACCCAAAAAAGATTGGAAGAGTAAATGCAAAGTCAGAGGGTTTTGTATATTGGAAAAAGCTCTTCTTTCCCAGCTTTTTTTTTTTTAAACCTTATCAACTAAATTTCTCTAATTCTTGAGCCTGTATTTACTTTGCAGTTGTTCCTTCTGACATCTCTGCTCTGCATTTCACTGTGGTAGCCTCACTTAGCTGCTGAAAATCACAGTGGCTGTTTTTGGAGAAGGGTAGATTTCTGCAGGTGAGTAAAGGATGCAGATGTTGCAGGAGGGACAGGACTCTGTGATGGCCTGGATTTGATGGACCAGTGCTGTGTTCCAGCCTGGAAAATCTGGGCTTTGCTCATGTACTTCTACACTGTTTTTGTTACAGTTGGCCCGAAAATGAGAACTCAGTTCAACAGAAAACATTTTTTGACTTTCTAATGTTTGTTTTCATTTTTT
This sequence comes from Aegithalos caudatus, assembly GCA_013389925.1. Taxonomy (NCBI): domain Eukaryota; kingdom Metazoa; phylum Chordata; class Aves; order Passeriformes; family Aegithalidae; genus Aegithalos; species Aegithalos caudatus. The sequence goes on from WEIU01051963.1 coordinate 1,518,585, forward strand.
CTCAGATTTAAATCTTTCAACATTTTTCAGGTTGGGGGAGATGGAAGGATCCAATTACATCCATCTGAAACCATCACTGTCCAGTGGCTTGGATTGAGATGACTCAAATTCAGAGCCTTCCTTTTCTTTATCTGGGCCTTGAGTCAAATCTAGGTGGGTACCTTAATCATATTAGAGGGCATTCTGGAATAGATTTATGAATTATATCTTGGTCTTCTTTTAAAACAACAGTGTAGCTGAAACTTTCCACTACAGTGTTTGTTTCAAGAAATCAAGATTTTCTCTAAAAAACAAATAAATATCAACAGGAATCATTGATATTCTTCCTTTATCTTCTCTGCTGTAGATGTTGTAATTATGGAATATCAGCTTAATTGGTAGAGACAGGATAGGTTATGAATTCACTGCTGCAGCATCTCAGTCTAATTTCTCTCTTGGGATATTGGCTCCAGAGTTTTCTGAGTGAAAAAGGAAATCTTCATTAATTTGTCTAAGGAAGGGGACAAGCCACTTTCCAGCCTTGCTCTGCATGAGAGGAGTCTCATGATTTTTCAACAAGCAGTGCCGTGTTTCAGGCACCTGCTTTTCCTCAGGAAGATGAATTCATTGCTGCTGATCGACTGTTCCACTGCACAGTCTCTCAGGGACCTGGGAAACTGCTGAGCTTTGGCAGAATTGTCTTTGCACTTCCATTTCAGATGTCTTCAAATGTTTCTAAACTTAACACATAGGAGACTGAGAAGGCATTGATTGGTTTCTGTAATGCAGAGATCTCTCATTTTCCTTCAACGGGATTTCTCTTTACCCTTCAAATAATGTTTGTGCCCTCAGAGTCATTGTGGCTTCTGTGCTTACTTTGAAACTCTATTGATCATGTAATTAAAGTGTCTTCTGCCCACCTCAGGAATCCAACAAGATTGAGACCTAGGCTTCCTTGTCTGGTTTCAGAAACCTCAATCTGTCCTTCATTTTAATCTTAAGTCCCAAGGCAATTCTTGCAGTTACTTGCAGGCCTTGCAGCCTCCTCAGAGTCTACAACTGTGCAGAATTTAGTCAGATTTAGATGGAGCTCAGTCTGCTCTGTGTTAATTCCAGTCTTGCATTGCAACTGCCTCATTTTAGTGGTGGTAGTAGACTGCTGTCCAAGGGAAATCTGAGGAATCACTGTGCCAAATGTATGGAGATACGTTCCCTTGGCTCTCACTCACTTCCAGCAATGCAATGGGAATGATTTTAGCACTTTTTATTTAAAATAATGCATCTGATGGAAAGATGGATGCAATAATCGTCATTCACTGTTCATTCACCATCATTGGGTGACTTTATATCGTCTGTGGATGATGCCAAAGGTGTTTGGACAAAAACCCCTATGGAAAGATTTCTGGTTAATTGACTAAATTAAGTATGAAGTGATCCAATAAAAAAAAAATTTAAAAAAAAAAAAAAAAAAAGGCAAGACAGCAAGACAGTCAATCACACAATCTCTTTTCATCTCTGCAATATCTTTCACAGCTGCTACTTCAAAGCCCTTCACAAAGTTATCAATATTTCTAAAAGCTGTTAGGGATAGATAGCACAATTCCAGATGCAACTAAATTATTTTGGGAAAGAAAGGGTTTTAAAAAGATGTTTTAAGGACTAAAATACACACTAATAAGTAGGGGAGGCAAGTCCAGAGTGAATGTGAGTACACTCTGGCAGAGAGCTGAGGAATATAATGCAAAAAGCCTATTGGCCAAAAGTTTTTTGTCCAAGACTTCCAAAGTCCAGCATTACCTATAATCATGTCCAATCTCTTGCTGATCCAAAAGTCAATTTTTCAACTCAATTCCGAGTGAAATTAGAAACCCATGTAGAGATCTCAGATTGGTGAAAAAAGCCTGTTACCATGCATGCCAGAGATCATTCCTGCTGCCACATTCTGGACCAAGTGCAATTTCTTCTAATAAAAACATTTCTGGCAAAGCTGTGCATTCAGAGTTAGTGTAATCGAATCTGGATGTGAGGAAAGCATGCAAGCTTGCTTCCAAGTCAGCAAGAGTTAGGCAGGATTTAATACTCCATGTATTTTTATTATGATATAAAAAGCTGTTATATTGGTATTTTTAATACATTTATCAAAAGGAAACTGCAAATCCAAAGTCACTTCCAAATTTCCCACTGATATAGGAATGAGTAGCTGAGACAATTCTGAAGTGAACTGAGGCAATGGGATTTTGTAATCCATGTTCAGCTGCCAGGAGAGCAGTACTTGGGTTTGACTTTTAACCAGTTCTCATTAGACCTGTGCAAACATTTTCCCTGAGCATTTGCTGTAGCGTGAAGCTGATTTTTTCCCCCTGTCTGCTCCGTTCGTGCACATTTTTGTTGGGTTTTTTTTTTCTTTCATGAATGTTTTAGCAACCCAGGAGAACTCCTGGGATGACAAAGCCAGCCACCAGTCATGCACCAGCAGCTCCCACCACAGCCAGCACCACTTACTTAGGGGCCTAAGAATAGGAGGCGGCAGACATTTCTATTAAACCCTCTTTTTTAAAAAGAGCTTGGCTCTCATTTACTCGTCTAAATAAGGTCCAGATTTTCAGAAGAGCTCCGCAGATTGCGTGCTGAACACTTGTGAAAATAGAGTCTACATTTCATGTCTACTCTGGGGCTCAAGGCTCGCAGAAAAACCGGCCTCAAGTTTCTTGTTCTTGGACAAACAGGAATGTTTTGGGGATACCTTGGGGTTGGTTCTGCCTGCCCGTGTCGTGGGGTTTCCACTGGTGTGACGCCATCCAGGGCGAGTGGCGGGGCTGTGGGATGGTGTGGGATGGTGAGGGATGGTGTGGGATGGTGTCAGATGCAGTGGGATGGTGAGGGATGCAGTGGGATGGTGAGGGATGCAGTGGGATGGTGAGGGATGCAGTGGGATGGTGAGGGATGCAGTGGGATGGTGAGGGATGCAGTGGGATGGTGAGGGATGCAGTGGGATGGTGAGGGATGCAGTGGGATGGTGAGGGATGCAGTGGGATGGTGAGGGATGCAGTGGGATGGTGAGGGATGCAGTGGGATGGTGAGGGATGCAGTGGGATGGTGAGGGATGCAGTGGGATGGTGAGGGATGCAGTGGGATGGTGAGGGATGCAGTGGGATGGTGAGGGATGCAGTGGGATGGTGAGGGATGCAGTGGGATGGTGTGGGATGCTGTGGGATGCTATGGGATGGTGTAGGAGGAAGTGGTGAGGGGCCCCCATACAGGAATCGCTCATTTCCTTCCTCGCTCTGCCACAACGACCCTCAGGGTCTTTGCCTGGGAATTTCAGGCTTCTCAAGGGGTGTTGGAGGGTCGAAACGAGGAGATGTAGCTTTTGGGTCCCAAAAGTGAGATGCTGTGAAAGGCCCTGGTTTTGAGAGCTCTCTGATGTACCTCCCAGATGAGGTGGGGAGGGTGAAGGCACGCGGGCATTCCTCGCTTGCCGTCTCAGTTGGTTTGTTCTGACTTCTTGGGTTGTTTGTTTGCCTTCTAAAATTCTTGCCTCCAATGGATTTGTGAGGACAAATGCATTAATGCTATAAATGGTGTTTGGGAACTAAGCTAATAGAAGTGTAAATCCCATGCATCCACTTTAGAGCAACCATGGGGTATCTCCAGCTTTTTCTTCCTCCTCAGTGCCAACTACTTTTGGGTGCTAAACTACCTGTCTAAAAAGGCTGACTCTACTCCAGTAACTTTCATCCTGAAAACCCTAAAACTACACAGCAAATATATTACATAAACCATAGAGGGATCGTTTTACCCATCTTTAGAAAGCAGCCTTTGTGGGTTTGGAAACTGTGAGCTGAGAACAGCAGTATTATGCAGGAAGCATCATTTTTAATCAGGATGTTTCATCTACAAAGTGAAAGTCCCTTGCCAAAAGCACTCTCATCTCTGACCCCTTATGCAGTGATATAATGTAGTTCCTCCTGGGGCATGAGAGATGCTGAGGTCAGCCTTGCCATGTAGTCTGAATTACTGATATTAAAGAGGATTAAATGGTATTTCTACCACCTGGTACAGTTAATAAGACAGCATCCAGATCAACTGTCTTGAGCCCTGTAAAATAATCATAAGGAGTATACAGTTCTTTAATGGCAATAAAAGTATAATAAGGTCTTCTAAATAGAGCAACAAAAGTTGAACAAACACAGTATTAAAACCCTATATATTATTAGATTTTTTTTAGAAGTCCATAACAAGGAGATCCTTTGGCACACAAGTACAAAATCAAATTTAACAAGCAAGTTAAATAAGCAATTAGGAGGGGGGATTTTAAACTCCTTTTCAGTCTCAGTTGCTCTAATTCAGCACAAGTGGAAATCTGCCTTGTGTTTTTCAAACTCTCACTGGTGATGGCTGTACCTGAACAGTTACCAGAGATTGATATTTTTAGAATAAAAGAGAAGACCTGATTCTCGGGGTGGATCAGATTCCCCAAAGTGACCCTTCCTTCCATACCACCCTTGTGTCTGAGTGCTTACCCAGGATGTTGGAGACCCCCATTCTCTTCTGCCTGGGAGAATTCAGACCTAAATCTCCTTTCTTTCTAGAAACATCTCTGACCAGAGAGATGGTTCCTCTGCACTGGGTGAGTTTTCCAGCGTGACAGTGGGTATTACTGGTCTCTGGATCAGAATGCAGTAGTCATTGGATAAGGAGGAGGGGGAAGAAACAAAACCTGAGGCCCTGTAAAAGTGTCTTTGCCAATGACAGGAGACCTGAGCTCCAGCCATAACTCCAAGGTTGTTAAAGCATTTTCCATGGCATAGCTGAGCAAGTAAAGAAGCAAAACCAAGACAAGCTTGGGGAATTCAAAGGAACCGAGTGAGGTGCCTTTAGGGTTGGCAGAAATGTTTTGTGCATAGGAATCCAAATTCAGGATCTAAATCTGAAGATCCACATCCTATTTTGGCCTTGTCCTGACACACTCAAAAAAAATTACTTCGGTCTTAAAAAATGCATATACAGCAAGACATATTTTCTCTTGGATGAAGTCTCCCAGGAAACCATAGTGTCTTCCTAGCTCAGCCACTGGGATTTTACTGGCAATTTGCAGCTCCATGTGTGAGGTCCTCAGATGCTGCATGTTGGAGGAGCTCCATGACTGATACTGCTGGTATTTATATTTGCACCACTGCCATCTGAAGAATTTGGTCTCTTGTAGCCATAAAGAAGATGAGCTGTCTTCTCAGCTTTTCTAGCTGTTGAATCTGTTGTGAACAGCCTTAAAATAAGGTGGGCGTTTTAAACCATTCTCTTCAAATGTTGTTACAAGAGGGATTTTATAGGGATTTTGCAAAGCTGGACTGGTGTGCTGCCATCCCTGGCAATTCTTTGTTGATAATGGACTCCACCACCTCTAAAGTCTCTGTTTCTGCAATTATTGGAAATGTCATGGATGGCAACCGACAGACAAAGTAAAGACAACCAACTGTTTTGGAGGAGTGTGGTGCTTCAGCCACATTTTTGCTTTGCCATTTTCACACAGCATCTGTCTTGCTCAGGATAAAATCCTTGTTTAACTCTCTGCTCAACAGCAGCATAGCAGCAGTGCTGGCCCTATACTCAGCATTAGATGTATCCCTTTTCAATCTCCTTTGTATGACTGAATATTTCCCTTCAGTTATTTTATTTTTCCCAAAGAAACTTTTATCTGTAGCCACATGTGCAAAACTCTCAAATGGGCTGTTTCAAATCTACTCAAGGTCACCGAAAAAAGATATTTTTTAAAGTGGCTAGGGCTCTTAAAAGTCCTTTTGGATTCCCCAGAAGCAAAAAGGCAGCATTTACCCTATAAGCCTTATAGATCAAGGACTTGAGTATCTTTCAACATCCTAAGGCCCGTGCAGACTTTAAACTGGTATTCCCAGCTCATTTGCCAAAAGAAGAAGAAGAAAATGAAATGAACTGAAAGCTTTTGCCTTGAGGTCTGCTGCAATGGGCCTTCTGAAGTCTGGAGTCGGAATTGCTTCAATCTATGTAAATATCGGGAAATTAAATTCCATATGTCCCATGCCAGATGCTCCCAGCTGCTGCTGCTGTGTGGGGAACGGTAAGCAGACAGTTTAGCCTCGTCAAGGAAGGGGGGGGAACGAAAAATAAAAGGGGAGGAATTGTTATTTTGGGGTCGGGAGGGTAATGTGCACAAGTGGCTATGCCAGTGAGCTGACAAGCCAAATCACTGCACAGTTGTAAGTGCTGTGTGAGCCTTAAAACTGGGAGACACCAGTGAGAACGCTGCAGTTCTTGGCGTGAGAGCTTGGGCCTAATGTACATTGTTTATTTCAAAGTGTACAGAAATCATGTGCATATGGGAAGCAGTCAGGTTTGGACTGTGAGTGGCTTGAGTGGGTAAAATCTGACTTTGCTGTGGCCCGGGAAAAACAAGCCAGAGCAGGCAAAGGTCCATCACTGAACCAACCTGCCATGGCCAGGGACTGCACATGCCACCCATCATCAGCCACTGCCACCCTGTCCCTGTGCCAGGCCATACCCCACTGTCACCCACATCCTTCACCCTGGATTCAGCCTTTAGGCCAGGCCTTGTCCCTGCCCTAGGCTGGGCTCACACGTTGATTTCATCAGTTTGTTATTTCTATTCCGAGCCTCGCGCCGTGGAAGGGAAAGAAGCAGAACGGCGCAACCACAACTTTAAACGACCTGTTCTTAAAAAAGCCCCACACACCCTAATGAAACCAGAGATTTAGGAATCCTCGTGGAAACTCCAGCTGCCTAAAAATAGGCAGTGCCCCTCTTGTGTCCACAGGGATCCTTTGCCGCGCTCCTCGCTGGCAGCGCCGCCGTGCCCCATGGCGGCCGGAGGCGTGGGGAAGGGCTGGGCCCTGGCTGGCTGCTCCTGCCTCCCTCCCCCTTTTTTGTGTGTTTTTTACTAACGTGGTGACAAAGTGGAACGGGCTCCAGGAGAGAGCAGCCTTGTGGCTTTGCCCCGCCATGGCTGCAGACGTTCAGTAAACACGAGGGAAGCCGGAGCCCCACGGCCGGGGCGCGGGAGGGAGCAGGCGAGGAGGCCTGAGCGGTTACTCAGCATTTGCTGTCTGAGGTGAGAGTTACTGTGGAAAAACCCGGCCCTTTTATTGTTATAACCTTTATTTAAACACAGAATCTATAGCCTGTTTTTCCACAGAATTTAAAATTGCGGGGTTTTTTTTCTGCCTTGCGATCTCCCCGTCCAAATTCTGAGGTATCACATACTCATGTATTACTTTATGGAGGTGATAGAGGGGGAATCTAGGGGGGAAAATAGTCAAAATAGCCCAAGGCAGCAGATGGAATAAACCCATGTGTGTGTGGGTCTCGAGAGGAAGTTCAGCTGCCATGAGCCTGCCAAAACCTGCACTAGCTTTTGACTTCTCCCTCCATCCTCCTCCCAGCACAAGAGGCTCAGACCTTGGACCTGCCAACAAAAAACTCTGTTTTCCCATGCAGTGCCCATGAGAAGGGCTTGGGGTAGCCACCATCTCACCTGAAAGAATGATTTGTCACCTTCTGTAGCAGAAGAATATCATTTGAAGTGCTGTGCCTAAAAGAAGAAACCTGTGTGTGGCAGGGCAGAGAATGTTGAGTGAGGGGTTTTCCTCAGTGCTGCTGGGCCTGGCGTGGCTGTGCTGCTCTGTGGTGGGGTTTGCTGGGCTCAGGGATGCAGAACCTCCCCACCACTGCCCTTCCCGAGGCAGCCAGCAGAGCTTTGTCTTCAGGCACACCAATGGGATCTGATGTCATGGTGTAAAATAGCAAGGGAAGGTAAAATCAAAGGAAAATTACCAATCCTTTAGTACTCTGTTTGATGGATGAAGTTTAAGCAGAGGGTTGTTCATGTTTATTATTCATTGACCTCTTGTATTGCGTAGTAAGAAAATAAAATTTCTTCAATGGTGCCAGTGCAAACTTTCAAACTGTTTCAAATAGAGACCAAGGCAGCAGGTTAATCAATATGTTCTGGTGCAGGTTCTTAGATCAATCATGATTTATGATGGGAATATACACAAGGGTTAAGAGACTACTGTGTGCTTTCTGAGGGACCACAATCAGGCAGTGAATCAAAGGAGATTGCTAAGGATCTAAACTGAACAGAAATAGAGAGATGGGAATGATATTTGAAGATCTCTCCCTCTGTGTTTCCTCTGCTGCTGTCCAATATGGCATCTAAGGCATTCACAGGAAAAAGTGACTTTTTTTCAGGTGTCCTTGTGTGAACATAAGTTGCTCCAAATGTGAGTCTCTTTCTGACCAATGTCTCTGAACTTGTGGAATGTTAACTGAGCTTTTTTCAACCTCTGTAATCTCATGGTATTTAGGTTTCCTTTGAAGTCCTCAGTGAAAGTTCAGGTTGGTTTTTATTTACCATAATTTATTTACCTACTTTTAACTGTGAAAAAAGGGCACTTCTACCATGATGTCAGGGCCCCAGCCTTCCTCTCTGCTCCCCTCCCACAATGTGACCATTATATCAACATATGGCAAACATTTCTCCTATTCTGTGTTTACTCCCAGCAGTAAAAATTCAGTAAAAAGCCAAGGGCCTTCCATAGAGAGAGAGGAAAACTCAGCTACAACCTTCAGGACAGGAAAGGCAAATACACTTTTAACAAGAAAGTTATTGGGACGTTGCTAAATATTTCCAAGAAATAAAATAACAAAGGAGCTTGTATCCAAGAGGAGTCACATATCTTCAGAAAGTATAAGCATCATGGAAAAAAAAATCCAGAAGGATTATTATTGAAAGGTTAGCTGAAATTAAAAGCATGTTTATGCAGCCAAAGGAGTTTTTGGGCTTTAATTCATTAGCTCAGGTTTCATCTACCAGGATTCCGCCCCCGGCACGTGTAATAAGATTAGTTCATTAATCGTTGATTCCTTGGGAATTAACATACTAGAGGTGCTTTTCTCCCCCTCTGAAAAGTCCCCCTGGATATATAAACACAGCAGAGATTTTGTTGAACGTGGGATCAGAGTTAGTCGTGCCAGGTTTGGCTCGATGAGAATGAATCCTATAAACAAGTGAACAGTGGGAGAAATGTATTAAGGAAAAAAAACACCCTTGTTTTGTCTTTAGACTTGTACTGCAACGTTTGGCTGATGGCAGACGGAAATCCAGTGAATTAACTCTTTAAAAAGGGAAAGGGTGGGGGGAAAAGGAAAGATAGACTGGTTTGTTTTACTGAATAATTACCCTGGGAGCTCAGCTCCCTACCTGCTATCCCAGGAGAGAAGTGAGGAGGGAAGGTGGGAAGGGACCCAAGCAGCACTGGGACAGGGCTGGGGTTGGGCAGAGTGATACAGAAGCATTTCTGCCTCCCTAATGGAATGCATTATTTATCAGTCAGAGTTTGAGGATTCATAGTTGTGGACACTGGTGGAAGGGACAGCAGCAGTCCCAGTGTCCTGGGGCAGCACTGGCCTTGCTCCAGGACAGAGCCTACAGCAAATCCCAGGGCAGGTGGAGGCAGCACATGGTCAGCAACGTGAACAAAGCACTTGGGGACTTTTCTTTCCTTCCCTTGCTCAGACCCTAAACAAGGTCCAGGCAAGATGTGGCCCAATCCATCTCACTGACCCAGAGGGAAAGAGCCACCTTTGTAATAAGGCCTTTAAAAAATCCCCTGGGCTGGGTGCCCATTCACACTGTGCCATGTTTTCTTGCAATTTAAGCAGATTAAAAACACATTTAACAAAGTGCAAGGAAGGAAGTGCCCTGATCTCAAGTGGCAAGGGTCAGAAGTGACATGAATGATTAGGTGCCTTTTTGGGTATTTTGAGACGCCAGTGCTTAGTTCTGAGGTTCTTTAAGGATTTTGAAGCAGGGAACATAAGGCATGAGGCTCTGGGCTCTTGGGAATTTTACCTGCCAGAGGATATTCGGCTTTCCTTTTCTTGTAATTTCTGAATTGGTTTTTTTTCCTTCTTGCTGCAGTCAGATAGAAGCTGTTTTGTAGGAGCATATTTCTCTCCTGGAACTGTAGGAAAACATTCCTGACATTGGCAAAGGAGACCAGGGAGGGATGATTTATGAGTAGAGGATTAAAAAGAGTTAAATATTGTTAAATTTGGTTTAAAATGACTAAGTAGGTATATGATAACTATCTTCAAACACATAAATATTAGAAAGAAACAGAAATGTCTCATTTGAGCCAACAGAAGCAAATCTGTAGGCAGCGGAAGGAAAATAAGTAAAACTCAGGCCAAATATCAAGAGAAAATTCCTTGTAGTGAAACCTCTCTTAAAAAAAACAAAACTCAAGGTACAACAATGCTCCAGTTGTAATAATGTCGTAAAAGCGTCCCAGTGCTACAAATATTGTAAAGAGAGCTGGGGATTTCCCATTTATTATGCCCAGGTGGGATTAAATAACCCAGGCAAAGGAAGGCTTGATTCAGTCATTAGCCCCCACAAGGATCTGGAAGCAGTGCAGGAGAAAACTGGGTAAAACCTCTCAGTGCCAATAAGTGGAGGGAGACGATGACCAAAGGAAAGGTGAATGTGAAATGATCCTATTTGGGCTCCATGTGCCATGTGAATGGTGAATGCTCTTAATGAAAGCGTGGCTGCTTTAGTAACCCGATCCCTCCATTACTATTTTAGGCTGTAATTGTAGCTAATAGGAGGAAATGGATTTATATTTTGCTGGAATGCATTATTTATCAGTCAGAGTTTGAGGATTCATACAGCTTTGTGGTGAGAACTGCTTGATAAAGTGTCTGAGGAAGCTGCACTCTGTGCTCTGGCCTTTTGGGTGTGAACTCAAAATCCAAGGCAAAACAAAACAAAAAAAGAATAGTTTGGGTATGAAATGGCCAAAGGAGGCTTTGTAAAGTAAAAGGAGCAAGAAGTACAGGGTGAGAGTGTAATGTTTCTGTGGCATATGGATATATGTGGAAGAGAGGGAAGAGCTCCCAACCATTCTTAAAATCAAGGAGGCAAGGTGTCGAATAGGACTGAGAAAAAGCAATTGCAGCAACCTTTTCCATACCTGTTGAGCTGATGACCAAGCTCTCCTAAGATCATAAAGGTTCAGGGGACATCTGCTTTCCTGGAGCAAAAATCCTGTAAATATTTCCTTAAAAGAGAAACTTCGTTGCCATGGGATAAAATGCTGCCAATCCCAACCAGGTGACTCCTGAAGGATTTTCCTTCTGTGCCATGCCCTTGCCAGAGATGGACAGTAAATAAAGGAGCAAAACAGGGAAGAAACACAATTTTGGTTATTGGGAAATGTTTACAAGAAGGCTGCTGGGCTGTGAAGCCGCCGCTGCAGCACGCTGGTGGAATCCCATTGTTTGGGACTTCTTTAGAGCATCTGGAGAAAATCCTAGAAAACGTCCTTAAAGACAAACCTGCTCTGGCAGGGAAGAGAGCTGGATGCTTGTCCAGCTCCAGGAGGGGAGCTGAGGCCCTGCTCTCTGCTGTAGCCACTCCAGGCTGGGGCAGACCCGGAGCTCCCCACGCTCCTGGCGGGTTTGTCCCAGCCCTGCCAGGGGGACACGGCTGTGCTGGGAATTCTTCCCTGCTGGGAATTCTTTCTTGGGCAAGGAATCATTGCACAACCTGGCCCTCCCCTTCGGAAATGAGCCACCCTCATGAACAATCAGCCAGAACACACTGGGATGTGATTTCTACACCATCACCTCGGGTTTATCATCCCTACCTACGTGTTTGTGGCTGCTGCTTCTTTCCTGAAACCAAAGGAAACAAAGCAAGCTATTCTGTATTTTGTTTTTCTTAGTAATTTATGATTAATGGGGTAAATCTTGGAATCCCTGCTCAGGGGTTTTCACATTGCATTACCCAGGCCTTCTGTTTATACATGTTTTGTAACAGAAATAAAAAGTATTTCCTTTTAGCCCAAGGCACCTAATCAGGATTAGGCCTGGAGCAGAATATTTGGAATTCTTGCGTTCCAGGAGTACCTTGATGTGCAGTTATCTTTTGTCAGCTGTAAATTGAATATTCAATTACACTATTCCTTTTTTTTTAAGGTATTTTAGGGCCTATCTGATCAACTGATACTGAATACAGTTATTCTCTGCCCTCCATTTTGTGGATTTGGGTCATCCTATGAGTTCTTTAGCTAGAAGTTGATAATTGTAGAAGAATTTGGTTTGTGGAGCTGCCTTGCTGAGAGGCTGAGGGATTTGGTGTGTATATAGTACAAGCTGTGCAGCATTCTGCTCATGTCTGGCACTTAAGTTCTGAGTCTCAGTCCTGCACTGAACTCAGACTAACAAGTCAACTTTTAGTCCCTGGTTTACCCAGAATCTGCAGCACAGCAGTGTCCCTATCCCTTCCTACCTGCTGGCACTGACTCCTTCTCTGCAGACCAAGGGGCACTAAAATATTCACAAGGAGGTGTGATTTATGTCCAAAATCAAAGCTCTTTTGCAACAGCATCTAATTTGTATTTGCTTGAAATAGCAGTCTTGTTCTTATTCCAAAGGGCTACAAGGAAGCTGGAAAGGGATTCTGCATCAGGAATTGCAGTAACAGGACAAGGAGTAAGGGGCTCAAACTGGAAGAGGGGAAATTGATGTTAGATATTAGGAAGGAATTGTTCCCTGGGAGGGTGGGCAGGCCCTGGCACAGGGTGCCCAGAGCAGCTGTGGCTGCCCCTGGATCCCTGGCAGTGCCCAAGGCCAGGTTGGACATTGGGGCTGGGAGCAGCCTGGGACAGTGGGAGGTGTCCCTGCCCATGGCAAGGGTGGCACTGGGCCCTTCCAACCCAAACCATTTTATGATTCTGTTCTCCAGTGAGTGAAGATGAGTAACTGGGAGCAAGACAGATGTCAAATCAAGGCAATGTGCCCTGGATGCTTCTCAGGCAGAGCCTCTTTATCAAAGCCAAGCTGCATTGTAGAGCTTTTCTGCAATTACAATAATAAGCAGCTTTATTTAAATGTAATTGCCTTAACTGAAAATATCTTAATGTGGGGTTCTTTGTTCCATCTGGTGTTTGGAAAATTCTCCATAGCTTTGAGTCACCTATTTTGAATTTTTAAAAGGTTTATGTCTAGTTACAGTACAAACATATTATTACACATCAGAGCCTTAGTCATTTTGTTCTGCTCTTGCACCCTGGTGTGCTTATTCACTTCAGTTTATCTGAATAGGGAGGGAGGGAACCTGGAGGGAGTGGGAAGGGTACACAGATTGGAGGGAAGGACCTGCTTATGTTCAGAAACCGTTGGACTTTACTTTTTTAGATTCTTACTTCATGGACTTATTTTAAATAATGATACAATTGTGAAATGATGAAAAGTCCAGAAAAAACCCTGTTTTTCCTAAGAAGTTTTGTGTGTTCTACACTGAGCTGGAGGATCCCACTGAGTTAAAACATCAGATCTCACCTCACCAAATAGCCTCTGCAGCGCATTATTTGCTGTTATTTTTATATGAAGGGATTCCTTGTTTCTGTTTTATTAATATTGGTTTCCCTTTTGCGTTACTGTGCCTGCAACATCCTCAGAAAGCAGCGTTGTTACAGCAGTGCTTGGCAGACCTCAGAGGGAGCCGAGCAAAACTTCCAATCCCTTGACCTTTGGGTTTCCAAAATTAAAATTTGCAGCAGAAGTGTGTACCTTGGGCTTATCACCCAAAAACCCAGGCTGGTGCTGCTGGGTCTGGGCTGCAGTGAAACTCCTTCTTCTCTGCTCCATCGCTCCTGCTCTCCACCCTTCCTGTTTGAGCTGTGGTCTGGTCAGACTCACAAGAGATCTTGAATCAGGGCTCCTGAACCTCCTTTTGACCCTGTGCAGGACTCTCTGTACAACGTGAGTCACCTCACCATCAGCAAAGTTTGGCCTCATTTTGTCTGAACATCCGGCAAATTACATCACACGGCGTCACCGGGCTCTTGATGGGATTACTGCAGTCCCTGGGTGTTCCTGGCCTGTGAGAGGACACAGAGGTGACACTGCTCAGCATGGCAGTGGCCCTGGGGCAGCCTGTGTACCTGTGTGCTCCTTCTCATGTCATCTGCAGGCAGTGGCAAAATTACTAAGTGCAAAGAAAAAATGATTATCAAACAAATTTCGTGTGCCAGGAGAACAACTTAAGTGTACTGTATGGAGGAAAAGCATTGGCCAGGTACAAGGATAGGGCACAGGAAAATGGGGAAGGACACATTGTAAATTAATATGAAGAAAGGAAGCTGGAATTCCTTTCAGCCTGTGCTGAACAGAGCTCTCTGTTTGCTTGTTGTTGCTTTTACCAACAGAGAAGTCAGCCTTTTAAATCTCTCAGCTGTGCAGGTGGCAGTGTAAGTAGAATAAAACAGAACTTGTCAAATCCAGGAATCTGACTTGTGGAGAGCAGATCCCAGAAATTGTGAAAAAAAAACCCCAAACCCCTCAACCCCAAAACAAAACAAAAACACGATACCTAAACCAGACTTCCACTTCTGGGATCAGATCAAAACAACAAAAAGCCCAGAAAGATTACACTAAGCTCAACTCAAATTAGTTTATTGTGTTGCATGTTTCTCCAGGCAAAAGAGTTTACTTTGGAATTAAAGCACACCCAGAGAACACAGCCCTCGACTGGACACTCAGAGCTAATAGCTTGCAGAGGAGTTCAGGCCAGTTGACTCTAAAAAACAGATGGGTGTCGAGAGGCACCGTCGAGGTCTGTGCATTCCTCCCTGCACACTGACTTGGGGTTGTTGTGCTGGGATGGTCAGAAACTCTGCAGCTGTTTGATTCCTCTGCCTGAGCAGCTCTGACACCCCCAAGGGCCCTGCAGACCGTGCAGCTCAGCCTCTGCCAGAGCCCATCCTGCTGCAAATGGGGAGACAGGACAGGGAGGGCACCCCAGGGGATGGGGATCTGCTTTGGAGAGGTGTCCACAAAGAGGTCTGGGTATCTCCTTCAAAGTGTGTTTATCTCCATTGTTCCTTGTGGCTGTGGGCTGCTGTGTGAGAATTCCCCCAGAAGATTTCTCTCGTAGCATGGGTTTGGTAGGGTTTTGTAATGTCTTGGCAGGCAGGATCCTGGCCACAAGTAATTAGTGGAGAGGTGGCATGAAATTGAAAAATGAATTCTGAAAATATTTGCTTTTAAATTTTCAGTGGGAGTTTTGGTGTCGTGTTTGGGAATAGTTCCTGGTTTATCCCAGCTGGGCTGAAGTTTTTGTGCTTTTCTGGTTCATTCCTCTTTCGAGGTGAGAGAAGGGCATTTATTTATGCTTGGGGTGTCCCCACAAGTCCAGCCCCCCATGTCCTTCATGAACAGGGAGTGGGATGCCATGACAAGAAGGGATCACTGAACTCCCTGTGCACTGGTCCCAGGGAAGGTTGGTGTGTTCTCAGCACTTCTGGCACAATGGGTGCTCGTAAATCTGGGACAAGTTCACATGGAATGATGCTTCCAGGTGGAAGTGAAGCCAATGGCAAAACATCTGGAAACTGCTGCCCTAGCGACCCTCTTCTACAGGGTGGAACCCTCTCTGTACTGAGAACTGGCCAAGGAATGGAGATATGGACAGTCTCAGGTTTCTATTTTATTTACTTATTTGTCAGGTTAGAGCCCTGGTGATAGGAAAATGCCAGTGGCTGTTTGTGCAGGAGCTTTCCAGAGCATCTCTAGGCCATCTGCCCTGGGAAGAGCATTTCTTTCAAGGCCATCTCCTGAGGATCAAGGATTGCTGTGTTCAGATGAGGACAGTCTCTTCTCTTTCCTCCTCCAAGGCTGCTTGGCTGGAGGCAGTGCACTGAGAGCTTCCCAGTTTGGCTTACTGATAGGACTGGGACATGATGGATGTGAACTCAAGGACACTTTGAGGAGCTGGAAGAGTGGCTGAGATGGAGAACCAGCTGCTCTTTCATACTACTTCTACTCCAAGCTCCACCTTTCCCCATAATATCACCCAGGACACAGCTGTGATCCCTTTGGAGAAGGCACAGGAAGGATTACAGGGCTCTCTGGGAGCAATTAGAGGCAGCCCTGAGGTCTCTGACACCCTTCCCAGTTGCTTGCAGGAGCAAATCTCCTTGCTGCTCCGGCTTCTCCAGGTCTGGGAGTGCCTGGGCAGCTGTCTGTGCTGGCTGGCAGCTGAAGGGAAGGTATACATACAAGGGTGAGCAGAGGGTTCCTGGGAGAAGAGTTGCTGAGAAGAAGAGCAGTTTAGAGTCCAAGAAGAAGGTGTCAGAGCAGTGGGATGCTTGAGCAAAGGACAGCCTGGTTTTCCTTAGTTTATTTTCACATTTGACCTTTTGGTTAAGGAATCCAGTCAGTCCAATTCGTTCCAGCATAAAGAAAAGATGCTGAATTTAATTGATGACTGGCAGTGGAAAGTCACATTTTTGGGCTGGGGTTGGACACTGAGGGAACCTATTCATTAACTCTCCTAATATTCTGACTATTAGCTGCTGCTGCTCACTGCTTCTGGTTTCGTGTGAGCAGTGTTTATGTGAGCTCTCTGCTTTGATGGCATTGGATGTATTCCCCAGGAGCAGCCCCCGAGGTGCAGTGAAACAAGGTGGAACAAGCACATGATAAACACAACCACCTGACTCTGCCCTGGCCTCACATGCCCTCGCCTCACTTTGCAGTCAGATGAGGTGTGAGGTGGGGTTTCCCTTGCACTAAATCTTTGTGTTTTTATGCAGAGTTTGAGGTAAGAAGGGGGGAAACTGCTTGGTTGGGTTTGTTTGTGGTTTTTTGGTTTTTCTTTCTAAAGGTCTCCCTCGAAATAACACGTAAGAGTCAACAGAGCTGTTAGCAGCTGCAGTGGGGATTATTATTCCCACTTTAGCAGAGCAGTGGCAACTGTTAAGGATGGGTGCATGGCTGGATCCTTTCTAAACTGCAGCTGGGATAATCAAGAACTTAAATTCTCACTAGTGGTTTGCAGTGTTTTTGGTGTTTTCTCCATGGTGTTTTCTCCGCACACTTACACTAACTGTTGTGTGCAGTCCTAATGGAAACAGAAAATAATGAGGAATCACGAGAAATCCATGCAAATCTCCTCCATTAAGTGAAAATCAAGATAGTGAGGAACAAACCTAATGATTCTTCCTAATATCACATGACTGCTGGAGAGGTGGCCCCTGAAATCAGCCAGAAGTTGATAGAAACTGGTGGACTTGGAGCTGGAAAAGGGCTTTAGTGGGGCTCCAGGGAGCAAGGATGAAATGTTTCTTTCTTCCTTACATATCTCTTTGCTGTATATTCAAAATATCTCCATGTGCCATAGCGTGGCATCAGGGTTTTTCTAATTCCTCATTGATTTGAGGGAGGATTCCTGTTTGAAAACCTCTGGTTCAGGGTGGCTTGTGAGGAACAGAGAAGGAAAACCCGTTTTGTGTTTGTGTAACATTTGCTAGAATTGGTTAAACAGGCACACATCAAAATAAATGCTGTAACCTTTCAATAATGTTTAGTCTCCCAGAGAATGAACATACTGTATGTATGTGTGTTAAGTACACACCATTAATAGTCTCAGTGACATTTGGGCTGGCTCCACAGGGGAGATGAAGGGCATGCACTGAAAATGGTATCAAAAGGGAAAAAAGTAATCACCTCAAGACACAGAAATAAAATTTAGCAGAGGTTGCAGGAATAAAAATAGGGGGTTTTTTTGGGTTCCCTTAATTGGGTTTGATCTCTGTGATGTCGCCATCAGAGGACACAGCTTTGGTCCTTTCATAGCCTGGGTTTCTTCTCTGAAGTTGTTAGAGGAATGAGTCCAGAAATTCCTGGAGGAGCATCACAGGTGATGGATAATTTTGGTTTAAGCTACTGCCATTACTTAAAGGCACTTATTTATTTATTATTTTTCATTCTGGCTCGCTCTGTTGGTCTTTTCTGTCTGTTTGGAATGATATAACTGCAAGCAGAAATACCTAAGAGCAAATTCCCTCCCTGGTGGTCTTCATCCCCAGCTCATTCCCCATGTCAAAGCAACCCAATGGTCTGCCAGAGGGAAGAATCTTCTCCCTGAAATGAACAACAGCAGGAGGTGAGGCTGGCCTGGGTGCCAATTAGGTAATTCCAAGAAGGAAAAGCAATTTTGAAAGAAAAGATGATAAAGTCAGTGAAAGTTCTGTTAACATTGATGGACTTGAATGCAGTCTTTAAGGAGCGTAAACAGGATTTTTTTTTGTTGCTGTTTTAGTTGTTTTTTCTTGAAGAATCAGGATTTACTGTTCTCTGCAAAACATCCTCTGCTCCGATGGTTTTGGTTTTTATTAAATCAGTGGCACTCAGGTTTATTTTCACTTAGACTAAAGCTGAAAAAAACATGACAACTGAAACTCTGAGTGGTATCAAGCTTTGCTTAGGCTCCAGAAACCCTGGTTATCCTCTTATTATCTTTTCTTGTCTCCCTTTATCTCTCAGTGATAAGAATGGTTATTATTCCTGGACCACTGAACTAAGAATATTTCAATTGTTTATTGGTGTATGAGGGCTGCTGTGATTTTCGTGGTGGATCACATCATCCTACAATAAACAGATAAAGAGAGATGGGAGCCTCAACGTGGTGGGTTACTGGTGATTTTTAACAGAGCAAGAGATCCACGTGATGTTTTTGGACAGTAGAGATAAGACCATGAAGGTTTCTCCTCAGAGTGGATACACATTTAGTTTGGAGAAAAACTGTTCTTCTCATGGTGCACTGCCCAGCCCTGGGGTGTTGTTGGGGTGAATGTGGTGGTTCATCACTTTACATAACTCTCTCACATCTACATCTTGCATCAGCCACAAGGTTTGATTTGATATTTTTTTTTTTCCTTCTGGCTCTTAACATAAACTGAACTGACAGAGAGGTGAAATCTTAGGGCCTTTCTGGAATAGCCCTGGTGACAGCAGGACTGGGGAGTCCAATGCAGATCTATTAATTTTGTATCACCTCTGCATCAGCCACAGCCTTGGGGAATGTTCCAGGGTGGACTGAGATGGGAGCAAACCGGGGCATGGCTCAGACAGACCTCATTTGGCTGTGGCTCTGCCGACAGACAAAAGTGGTTTTCTAGAAGATTTTATCATTGGTGTGACTCAGCATCATTAAACTTGAAAGCAGTGGCCAAACTGGTGATCAGAAAGAACTTGAGGACCATCTCTCAAAGTTTGATGGTCTATAATAAGTCAGGGTGACATCCAGATGACTCATGTTCTTGCAAGTTTTCAAGCCAATGTTTTTCAAACACAGAAGGCGTTTGGATAAGCTTCTGACTTGGACCCAACCTTCCAATGGTTTGAGGTTCACCTCTTACTATTTTCTCTCTAACTTAGGCAAATGCTTAAATTTAGGGGAAAAAAAAAAAAAAAAAAGAACTTAGTGTGTAAACATTGAGCACTTTGTTTAAATATTAAGCATTAAAGTTACATGTTGGTTTTTTCACTTGAGCATGGAAATACGTAACTTAATTTGCAAAAGTGTGGAGGCCAAATCAATTTTGGGACTGGATTGAGCTCAGCTCATTGCTCTTATGCTGTGTGTGTTCTTTAGAGTTATAACTCCAATGTTTGCAATTTCACTCTGTGCCTTGAAATAGTCAATATTTGGGATGAAAGAGAAATTATTTGCAATTGTAATATTCCAGTGGTAGGAAATGAAACTGATAATGTCTGATTGCATTTGAATAAGCACAGAAGAGCACAAACCCCCAATTCTGTAAAGGCTTTTGTGTGTAAACAAAGCTCTGCACCCTGGGAGTAGCTGCAAGAAGCAGCAATCATAAGGTACATATTAAGGATGTACATACACCTTTACAAGACTGGGGATGTAGATATTCCCCTTCTGTGAGCCAAAAGAGTATGAAATGAAAAGACTTTGCCACTGTGATGTTTGGGGGAATTTTGGAAAACGGGGAGCTATTGCCTAAACCCTTTCTCCTTGTTGAGGCTTGTGGTTTATTCTCCTCCCTCCTCCAACAATTACAGTTTCTCAAGAGCATCCTAAGAATTGTTGAGTAAAGGTCATTCATCTAGCATGGCTTTCCCTAGAATTGCTTTTCACCCTGGTTGTCACAAGGGTTTGATGCAGGAAACTGCCATAATTCATGATAGAAATGATTTGCTAACAGTGAGCTGGGATGTGGATGCTTGGAGGCAGCTGGCTGGAGAGAGGAAAGGCCTTGTCCTCTGTGGAGAAGCCTCATTCAGTTCATCACCTCTTTGCTTGCCATGTCAGCATCCAAAGAGAAAAAACATTTCTACAAATGAGAACAGGAATGACAGAAAAATGAAAAATCCCCCTCATTTAGTTGAAATAGCATCCAGATCTACCCAATTTGCTTGGATGTGCTGCTTTCTTAGCCTGTTTGCTGCATGCTCTGCATGGATTCAACCTAACTGGCTGTATGATGGAGTAGGATTTGCCAAAGCAGACTTTCCAGTGCTGCCAGCAGGAGAAAATGTGTCGGTGCAATTTGTAAAGAGGACTTTTCCAGCTCAATGCATTTTCCAGAGATGCCTTTTCTACCTTTCACCCTTAACCAAGTGCTTTCCCACAAGCTGTCGTGTCTCCTGCAGGGTGATATTGTTCTCATGAATGCATCCATCTTTCAGTATGTGGGAATGCCCAGGAATGAGAGCTGAATGGGGAGCGAGGTGGTGAGTCAGGGACTTGGACAGCTTTGGCAGCACATACCATTAAGTTTCCTGTAACCAGTTTGTCATTCAAAGGCATCTTGGGTTGTTGGTGTCTGAAGGTTGTTGCCAGCAGATGATTGTCCAGGCAGCC
The DNA here is from genome assembly GCA_013389925.1 of Aegithalos caudatus. NCBI lineage: Eukaryota > Metazoa > Chordata > Aves > Passeriformes > Aegithalidae > Aegithalos > Aegithalos caudatus. Next base: position 1,539,301 of record WEIU01051963.1, read on the forward strand.
AGGTGGTTTCAGCTCTGGATGTGTCAGGAGCAAACAAATCCCCTGTCATTTGTCTGGCTGCGGTTGTTGCACTTTTAGGCAGCTTTAACCAAAGACTCTTTTCCAGCTTTTAGGCAGTTTTGACCAAAGAGTGTTTTCCATGCCTTTGCCCATTCTCAGTTGCAGGTGTTTCTCAAGTTCTGGGCTTCAAGACTGGTTTGAGGTTGTGGCTGTTTGCTTGCAAGTGGTGAGAGGCACAAAAGCTGCCAGTCCCCAGATGGTCAGAGAGCCACACATTCTCCCTCTGAGCCACGTAGGTGGCTTCAGCTTTGTGAGCTCCGAGTCCCAAGGCTCCTGCAGTGGTCAAAAGGAGATGGATAGGACCAAGTTAGGCTTCTGCTGGCTTTTCTGGAGGGTGAATCATTATATAAATATATACATATATATATACATACATATATAAATGTCTGTAAAGGGAACCCGGGAAGATTAACCTGACAAAACCTCAGATGCCCTGTGTGAGCACCCATGACCATCACCCATCCAGCAGTGCCTTGAAGCCACTCTCCAGTGTTCAAGATGACTCTGCAAGGTGCAGGAACCAGAGCCTGTCGCTGGGAGAGAGCCATGTGTGCACTGCAGCTGTCTGGACCCTACCTATTATGTGGATAAGCAATCAGCTCCTGTCTCCAGGGCTGTCAATCTGGAACCTTTCACCAGCACTAAATTCACTTTAGAAAAATAAAATAGAGAGACAGCGAGATTAGTCAGACTTCTAAAATGCTTCGAGAAACTTTAATGTTATTATCTAAGCAGAAAGTTATCCAGCAATTCCTCAGCTATTTAACATAATAGGCAGTTGCTGACAAACGACGTTATCGAGAATGCACTCCTGAGTGAGGAAGAATGATACGATCTTGCCTAAATTGTATTTTAACAAACATGCCTATCTAACAATTAAGCTGGAGCAATTTTACTTTAATAGATGCTTTTGCTGCTTAATATAGAAATTTACATGTTCATTTGTAGCCTCCAGAGATCACACAGCTGCCAGACTCCCAGCTGCCACCACCCCATTCCTCCCCCTCCGACTTCTCTCGGCTTTGGCTACGAGCACTTGATCTAACGAAGCACTTTAAAATACAAATCCCACTGTTTTCTTGGCCGTGGAGCTGAGCTCACTGGGCTGTATTTGAAATGGGCTGCCTGCCAGCCAGACACCCTTACTCACCTAAGCTAATTTTATTCCATCTGATGGCAAAATAGCCATTCCCCCTCCCTCCTTATCAGAATCCTGGTGCGTTACACGTAAAGCTACGAAAGCCCAGGAAGTGTAATCCTCCTCCACAGAGCTGTCCCTTCACCCTACCCCTCCTCCTGAGGGGCTGTGGGGTCAGGACTCTCCTGCCTGGGGTCAGCTCTGATGCCATGGGGGCAGTTTTGGGAAGGACGGGCACGAGGAGGGGCAGTGGCTCCTCAGCTGAAACGGTGCCATGCGATTCACGAGGCATTTCCCAGATAAGGAGCTTACAGTGGGAGGTGGCAACAGGCAAGTTGGGCACTGGCAGCGTTTTTCCATTCTCCAGTTACTCCGTGGTTCAGCCTGGGACAGGCGCGAGCCTGATGTAATACGCTGTGTGCTATTTCAAGGAGACGGAGCCCGTGTCCTTCAGGCCAGGCCTCGGAATGTTTGGGAGATAAGAAATCCCGCTCTGAGTGTTCCTTACAGTCTCAAATGACAGAAGTAGGTACTGCTTTCTTTTAACTCTGCCAGTGAAATATGGCTGTTCCATCTAAGCTCCCAGAAGTGAGGGCCCATGGCATTCCATGGGTGCACACACGGACTTTTTGAATGTGGATCCAGCAGAATGTGACAGGTGGGAATGAATGCATGACTGGTGAAGGAAAGTTGGTGGGGAAACATGGAATCCATTCCCTGGAATCCATTTTGCCACCTCAAAAGCCACACTGTGTTGCAGGTACTTGGCTCGTTTTCCATTTGGGATAAAAAGCAGAGGGCTTTGGTTTACCTTTGGTCTCACCTGTTGTTCTGTCACATGGATGAACCTTCTGCTCCTTGTGCTGGGCACAGCTGGATATGGGGTGGAGACTGGCTCTGATGATGAGGTTTCTCTTATGCAGGAACCAGCAAAACTATCCCAAAGTAACTCATCCAGCAGTGTGAAAAAAAGCCCAAACTTCTCCATGAAATGATTTGGCATGAATAACTCTGTGAGCTACAGACAAAGGGGCATTTTCTCCAGAATAAACCAATTTATGTTTTCTAGGGATTTGGCCTAGAGCTCTTTTCTGACTTGCATACCATTGTGTCACTTTTGTAAAACATTGTCAGAAATAATTCATTGTGGATTACCTTGTAGCATGATCAGCTGTCCATAGCATAACAAGGGGCATCCAAAAAAGTTATTTCCTCCCCCTCACCCTTGCTGAGTGATAAACATCCTACCAAAGGTGCCTGTGAGGGTTGGAAGGCTAGGGAATCTATTCCATTTGTTTTTTCATTTGAAACAAAAACACTTTTATATCACCATAATCAAGGAGGGAGGCAACACCACTCCACTTGGCAAACAAACTTGTAATAAGTGCACTTGCTGGAAAAAATTATAGTTTGTCCTGAGAAAGAGATTGAATGCATTGATAGTGGAGCACAATCTGAGCAGAGCTTCCTGCATGGCAAAGGGAAGGAGCATCCTCCCTCAGTCTGGAGCTGAGCTCTGTCCTGCAAGGTGGTAATAAATAGCTCAAATTAGAATCAGGATGATGGAGATATTCAATGAATTTGGGAAATTTCTACCCTCCCAGAAAGAAAAAAAAAAATTGAAATAACTTCTGATGTAGCTTTTGGAAGGCAAGAAGCTACCCCTGAAAGAAAAGATTTCTGGGCTGCTCCAAGGACAGGCCAAACATCACATTGACATGTTTTTAATGAACATCTTTTCCTCAGTCTCCTGGAAGCTTCCCAGAGATGAACCAAAATGCCCTTGCAGAGAACAGTCAGTGCTGCAAGTCATGGAATGGTTTGGATTGGAAGGGACCTTAAAGATCATCTCATTCCAGCCCCTGCCATGGGCAGAGACACCTTCCACTGTGGAAGTCAGGAGTGGAAAACTAACTTCCAGAGAGTACCTTGGACCAACAATTCAGCCAAATATGGAGGTGTTAATGCAGACAGCAGTGCCTGCAGGATCGAGGAGGATGCCTCTGGAAAGCATCTTCCAAACCACACCCAAGGAGGGAAAGCAGAGCCTCAGATAACCAATCTTGGAAATATTTCTCGCTCTCTAGGTTGTATGCAAAGAGGAAAGAGGCTCCTGGAGATCTTGAAAAGATTTCAGCCTGCAGAAGAGTTCTGCTGATGTTTGATGCAATGGCCTCTTGCCCTTGCCACCTTCTGAAGTGCCTCTCCCTACGTGGAGGGCATCCTGTTAGACAACAGTTTTTGTGTAGCTCCAAAAGAAAAGCATTGAATGTAGGTGTTCAGTGCTATAAACATAAATGGAGGTAAATTTGGTCTCCAAACTTCACATGGAGTGAAAAACTGATTCCCATCGCTGTGAAAAGTTGGAACTGAAATATTTGGATTCTACCAAAAGCTTTTGTTTTCCTTAATTTTCATCTCTTTTGGCCAGAACTCTTATTTTTATTTTATATAGCTTCAAGAGGAATTGTGAATGGTCCAGAATTCCACTTGGATCTTAAAACTCCCAACAAAAGCAAAGCAAAACCCCAAATCTGCATTAAAACAAATGCCCTCAGGTGTAGCTGCTTCTGAGCACAGGCCAGGTGCAGGACAATGGCCAAGGTTATGATTTTCTAGTGCTGTCAATATTAAACTATGACTTTTTTTTTTAGTTACTCATGCAGGCTGAAATTTTTCCTTCTGGTTCATCTCTTTAAACATTTGAGCCAAAGTCATCTTCTCTTTCCAGGAACAAATTGAGAGGAAATTATTTTGTTTTACCCATTAAAAAAAAAATAGCCCAAACAAACTCACAGCTGTTTGAATGTGAAACTCTCAAACATCCACACAAAAATACTTGACATTTGTTAATAGGATCTGGGGGCCTCACTCTTGTGACGTGCATTTCTCTCATCCTAAATCTGCAGCTAATCCTCCAACTGTGCATTGTTGCCTGGCTTTGGAGCCCCCACTCCTGAATTATCAGTGCATGGCAGAGGAAGAGCCTCCTGTCCATGTCCATGTGCCAAAACCAGCTTCATTTTCTGTGCAGCCCACTCCTGGATCAGGGATCTGTGCAGGGAGAGGGGCAGCCCTAAGGAGCAGAGGAACAGAGCTCGTGGTTGTGGCGTGGGTGATGTCGCTGGAGCGTGGGGAGAGAATTTTGGTCAGGCATAATTCAGAGATTTCCCAATCACTGAAAGCTTGACTCTGCAGCCTTATGAATTTTCTCCCATCTGTGGTGGTGTCATTCAGTGCTGTAATTGCAACAGATGGCTGGGCTTTTAAACCATGATGAGGCAAAAAACTGAAAGAGGGAAAAATGGCGAGTTTTGGGGACTGCAATGTTAGGCACTGTGGGAATCATCAGGCTCTGATGTAAATATACATTTGGCATTACCTGGATATAAGATGCAATCTTCTTCACCACTGTTGTAAAAATCTCTGCTGATATTTGTTGGTAGCTCTCAGTTCACTACTTTCTCTTAGGTATTGGCCACTCATTGCTGGAGCAGCTCTTACAGCTGTGCCATGGCAGCTTTGTGTGGATCATCATCATCCTTAACCTACACTGAGCTGACACAGAGCACAGGAGGAAAGTCTAAACTTGTCTTTCTTGCAGGCTGCCAGCTAAGGATAGGTGGTGCAGATTTGGAGAAAGGAAATTTATCTTTTCCCCCAAATCTTTGCTTTAATTTACTTTGTGTTTTAGAAGAGATTCACGTTACCTTTGCAGAAAGCTTCAGTTTCCATAATCCAGTGCAATTCCTGGCTTCTCAGCTCCAGGAATGTCAAAATGTCAGGGTCTGTTTGGATGATGTCAGAGTTAACCAGGGACAAGGAATAAATCCTAGGAAAAGTTTCCTGCCTTTCTTTGAAGTTTAAAGAACTGTGGAGAGCCTATAGCAGAGGCAGCAAAACATCTGGATTTTAGGGATGATCCTTCAAACAAAATTCTGAACTTCTGGGGCTTGTAAATGACCTAAGGAAAATATCCCTATTCTCATATAAGGATAAGCAAGCTGGATAAAAATTGAGAACAAAGGTAGGAAGCAACCCCTCACCCCAAAGTGTCAGGAAGAAATGTTCCTGCCCCAAATGATGTCTGCCCATCATAATCATAATTAAAATACACTTTGCAGAAAGGGTCTGCATCTTACCTTTGCAGAGCAATTGCTGAGGAGTGACAAACTGATTCAGAATTACACTTTTTCTTACCATTAATCAATCTTCTCCCAGGCAACTGTGATAGGACAAGGGGAAACTTCCTCAAGTTGCACCAGGGAGGTTCAGGCTGGGTATTAGGAAAGGTTTCTCCACTGAAAGAATGGTTAAACATTGGAAAAGGCTACCCAGGGAAGTGGTGGAGGCATCATCTTTGGAAGTGTTCAAAAAAATGAGTGGATATGGCACTTTGGGATGTTTTAGTGGGCAAGGGAATGTTTGGTCAAAGGCTGAACTTGATCTTGGAGGTCTTTTCCAACCTCAATGGTTCTGTGATTGTAAGAGAAACTTTGGGCTGATGTTACCCACCTTCTGATATGGATCTATCACCCTCCTGCTCTCTGTACAGCTGCAGAGAGTAATGTTATAAAGCCAACATAATTATTTTAAATAGGGTTTTTTCAGTTAATACAATCACTTGAATTTATCATCAAAGCTGCCTGTGACATCCTTTTAATCTAGTAATGGTATAACTCTCTAGCAGTCTATTTGGAACATCAGCATTAGGGAAGGAGAGAGAGCTGGAGAGCTGGAAAATGTGCTCATCCCTAATGCAATTATTAGTACTTCTAAATAACTCATTCAAAAAGAGGGAGAGTCAGTTGCTGACTACATGTTCAAAGGTTTTTTCCCCACCTTGGGATCCATTTTCATCCCTGGTGGAGGTGTGGAAGAAAGGAAGTCAAAGCAATGACATAACTTCTGCCTTCAGCCCTTTCTGGGAAAACATCCTGTTACACCTAATATCCTTCACAGCAATCCCTTCGTTGGCCACAACCCAGAAAAGTCCTGCTGAGGCCAGAGCCTTGTGCACAGCAGCTGAAGAGGTTGGGGACAGCCCCTTGTGAGCTGTGGCTGTAACTCACCCTTGGTGTTTGTGTCACTGCTGCTCACCCATCCCAAAAAACATCCATGGAGCGGTGCCTTTGGACTGTTTGCTTTATTTTCAGTTCCTTGAGTCCCATCCCCTCTGTGATCCCTGGCCAAAAACCTGCATGGGTGCCACTCCAAGTTGTGCTGGTGGGAGGCAGAGATTTGACTGGACACCTCTGTGGTGCAGGACAAGGGAGAGGTTGGGAGTGTTTTATCTGCTCCCTCTTTTTGGCAAGGACTGGTAACCCTCATGATGGATTCAGGACTTACCCTGGAGGTTCTGTTCTCCCTTCCCCTGTTCCCTTTGGGCACTGCTCTGAAATTTGGGGACAGGGTGCTTCTTGTATGTTGATTTTTTTCTTTAACCTGTTAAGAAGCACAGGAGGAAATCAGTAATGGGAGACAGTTGGGATTATTTTTGAACCATGTTTTATTCCCTCAGTCAACTATAATGGGACTGCAGGAGGCTTTATGAGGAGCTGTAAAAACTCACTGCTGAGTGTGGTGGTTTAATGGTCACAGGGACTTTCAGAAAAGAAGATAGTTTATTTTTATGGAGCATCCTTTAAAAAAAAAAAAAA
>WEIU01051963.1:1549200-1563170 GCA_013389925.1 Aegithalos caudatus
AAAACAAAAAAAAAAAAAAAAAAAAAAAAAAAAAAAAAAAAAAACAACAAAAAAAAAAAACAACAAAAAAAAACAACCCAAACAAAAGCAACACCAAGAAAAAGAGGGAAGAAACTATCCAGGAGAGCAACCCTGTATCCCTCTGACCTGCATCCCACCCTGGTGTGTGCCCCCTGCTACCATAGGCATTAAGGCTGTAAAACCTCATTGTCAAATCAATTCTGCTCCTACCGAGCCTGGGGACACCAGGAGTGTGCCTTGAAATGCCTCAAATCTTGCCCCTCCCTGATGATTTGCAAAGTTTAATTTCTGTAATGGGCTCTGGTGACAGAGGCACTGGCTGTTTTTCCAACAGGAATTGCTGAATGTATGAATGACTCATTCTGGAGGCGGGAGATATAATGGCAGCCTTCGATATCCTGATCTAAGGGTGGGGAGGTTGTGTGGGAGGGGAGGAATGGGAGGCTTGAAGTTAAATTATCCACCTTGCTTCCCCTTCATCAGGCAGCCCCTCCTTCTCTCCAAGTCCCTTCCTGGCCTGGGATCAGGATAATGCTGAAAGAAGGAAAGGGAAGGCTGAGGCACCTCCTGTGGGAGATGAAGTTTATAATATATGCATTTGCCTGGAAATGCCATAAGAAATTAATATTACAGAAACAGTGGGACTGCATTAATATTTTAATATTAAATGAATATTTAATTTGAAAGCTTTGATTTGAAAGTGAATGAGACAGCCATGACATGAACGGTCGTGCTGTTCCTGTTAAGAAATGTTAATGATTTATTGACAATGTCGGTAGCAATAACTTTACACTGTTTCAGTTACATAATGCCTTTGAAATATTGGTAAAGTGATTACTGAGAACAAAAAAGCAGGCTGGCTTCTGCAGCCCTTTTGGGAAGGGCTTCTGTTAGAGAAAAGTTGTATTTCCTGTGGAAAGAGGATCCCACCCTGTCCTTCAGAGCAGGGATTTTGGGCCTCCCTCTCCCCAGCATCAGCATCCAACACCAGTTTGGGGCATCCCTCTGGTCTGGAGTGCCCCAAACCAACACAGGGCTCTGACAGTGCTTCCTGAAGGTTTGGACTGATCCTGGAGGAGCTGAGAGCTTCCCAGAGCCAGTTTTCTCAGCCAGCTTCCCACAGTCCCTCCTGCCGTGGACCTTGGCGCCTCTAAAAGCCAAAAATGCCTTGCTCCAGGGTTTCTTCTGGCTGTTCTGGCTGGAGGCAACTCAGGGCTATCTGTTAACTTTCATGCACTCAGTGATCTTCAACATCAAAAACATCTTAATAGCTGGAGCAGGTTTATTTTGGACATTTTAAAGGGCTGTTGAAGCTGTACCTGTAATTTCTGGGAGCTCTCTTAGGTTTTACTCTGGGAACAGGAACACAAACAGAGGTGTTGCCTCGTGAGCATCCCGAGTTTAATCTTAAATTGCAGCTGAAATGAGAAGTCCTGGGCTGAATGGGGCTCCAGTGAACCTGAAGTAGGTGCCTACAGCCTGTAGGCATTTGTTCCAAGGAGTCTGCCTGTATTTTTCAGACCCCTTGAAAACTCTTAGAAAAAGCTCTCCTCTGCTGAATAAATAGGGCTGTGGAATATTTTTGTGACATGGTCTGTTACCCATTAGCTCAGAACAAGGAAAATTCATCTAAAAAATAATTAAAGAGATACTTTGGCATGGTGTCTTGAAAGCTGTACCATGCTGTAGGTTCCCAATTCCAGAAATGTGTTTCTTCTTAAGGCCAATCTTTGCAAAAAATTAAGAGAAAAATGAAACCTAAATTCACAACGTGACCCAATCTAAACAGAGTGCTTTTTCTTCCTTTTTTTCCCCCCATTTTCCCCCTCTCCCTCTCTTAATTTCATGCTGTTGTTGCAGTCAGCCTCAGTAAAAGTAAGCTGGTGGAATGAGGAAACAAAACCCCAATATAGGATGCGGTTTAAAGAACTGCTCCTTGAGCCTGCTAATCTTTCTCAGTTTTCAGTTGCATTTCTCTGGTGGCAGCCTTGGTGAATTTTGTATTGGCAGAAGAAGATGCTGCACATAGGATGGAGGCTTGAGATTGTGTCATAAATGTCAGCACAGGTTCTATTCTGCTGCATCTCTGCCCTGGTCCCTCTGAATCGCAGAATGGTTTGGGTTGGAAGAGACTTTAAGGATTATCTACTCCCAACCCTTCTGCCATGGGCAGGAGCACCTTCCACTATCCCAAATCCTCCCAGCCCCATCCAACCTGGCCTGGGACACTTCCAGGGATCCAGGGACAGCCACAGCTTCTCTGGGCACCCTGTGCCACGGTTTCACTACTCTAAAAAACCAATTTCTTCCTAATATCTGATCTAACCCTGTTCTCTGTCAGTGTGAAGCCATTCCCCCTTGTCCTGGAACTTCAGACCCTTCTCAAAAGTTTCTCTGTTCTTTTTTGGCTCCTTCAGGCACCTCAAGGCCACAATGTCACCCCAAAGCTTCTCCTCTCCAGGTGAACACTCCCAGCCTTTCCTCCCAGCAGAGCTGCTCCATCCCTCTGATCCCCCTGCTGCCTCCTCTGGATCTCTCCAGCAGCTCCAGCTCCTTCCTTCCCAGGTTCAGGTGGATTCTAGGTGGTGTTTTGAAGGCCCTTGATCTTTTCCAACAAATGGGGTCACATGAGGCAATCAAAAAGGATCAGATCAGCTCCATCCCCTTGTCAAGTATAGCCTTGGTTAGCAAAGGCCAGCTCTCACTGTGACCTGGCAGAAAATTAGCATGGAATATGTAAATGTCACCTCCCATTTAAATTCTTCACTTCCACTGACATAACTGGAAAAGTAGGCACCAGCATACCTTGATTTTGTTTGATTTGTCCCAACCTGTGCACCAGGACTCATCACCCCACTCACCTTTAGTGAGAAAGTTCCCCACATTCCCTGTGAAGTCATTGCTGTGAATTCCACAGGCAGCTTTTCCTATTAAAAGCTGGCAATGCACTCCTTGCCACAAAGCTTGCTCTGAATTGCAGCACATGACATTTTAAGGGCTGAAATATTGTGAATACTCCTAGCAAAATTGATTTCATTTGTCAATAAAAAGCCTCACTGTTTTCCATAAGAACCGCTCAGTAAACTATTCTGACAACAACTCAAGGCTGATCAAATTAAAATCAACCCCAGCTTTTTTTTTTAGAGATGAGCTGATGTGAAAAGTTTTGGTATCCTAGAAAGAGTCACTAACCTTTCTGGGCAGGTCCTATAGCATTTAATAACAAAGGGTACGCTCTTGTATAAATATTATGAACTATGGAATTTAATGAGATTTGTATTGCACTATAGAAATGTACTTTGGAGAATTAATTTTGAAGTCTGTAGGTTTAAATGTTTTCTAAAAATAGTACTGAATATATACAGGGCTTTGTGCTTCTATGTCTATTTAGTTGGGGAGAATGTTTTCATGTATTATTTGGTGCACTTTTCATTTTCCTCGTCCTTTTTTAAAGCATTGGTGGCAAAGGAATGAAAGGAGGCTATTTTTTGCTCCAGGATAAATTTTGATATTTCAATTCCAATTTTTGCCTCCTGAGGAATTTTCTATTTTCTTGAGATTCTTAACCAGGTCATTCACTCACTGATGGGTTTAATTACCTGCCTGAGCAGCAGAGCTGAGCTGCCTTTTCAGCAGCACAGCCCGTGCAGCATGTCCAATTCTGCACACAGATGTGCTCGTGCAGTAACCATCAGCTCTAAAAGGAGGATACAGGAGATCTCCTCCAACACAAACAAAGGTTGTAGCTCTCTCAGATCCAGCCCTCTGCAGCTTTTATAGCTGTCCATGTGATGTTTTCTGGTTTGCTATGCTGGTGGGCAAACAGGGGCTGACACTCACTGGTGAGCTGTGCTGCATCAGAGGGATCTCTCACTGGAGAGCTGGGTATCACCTCCCAGAGCAAAGGGAATTTTTGAAAATGCTGTTAAATGCATTAACAATGAGCTGGGGATAAAGTCCAAACCCTGCTCAGGCATCTCGACTGAGAGTTGCCATACAAGTGCAGCCAGTGGTGGGTCTTGGCTGAAAATGTATTTATACATTTGGACAGATGGAGATGGACTTCACTTGTTTAAACTCAGCTTTAGTGCAGACGAAAGCAATAGGGGGTGGCGGGGAAAGCACAGGCTGCCACCACCCTCACATATGGCAATTGTTTCCTATAAAGCTTGCTGTATTGTACTTGTTTCATCCCCTGACATATCACAGGAAGCCACTGATGCCAAACTTTTAGCCAAAAAAAACCCCAACCTGCAGATTTTAGTGAGGGCTGTCCTCCAGTTTATTTGTGCTTTGTTGTTGGTTTTCTTTTCCCTTCTGCTTTTCATCTGTCTGGTTTCTATTTCCACTCTTTCTATTCTTCCCTCCTCAGTTTTGTTTTGTCTTGTTTTGTTTTTTTACCATGTTGGAGGAATCTCAGTTGCACTGGGAAGCCCGGGAGGTATGAGTGGAATGCTCAGATTTAATACATCCTTGCCTGAACTCTCTTTTGACAAATCAATTAATATCTGTGGGTTCTGGGGGCAGAGCATTGGGGGGCACAGGAAGATGAAGCAGCTGTGGTGCAAGGCTGGAATGAGGCAGGGGAAGCTTGGATAGGATCAGGAAGGGAGGATTGGGGAGGGGCTGCTTCAGGTGCAAGGGGATGACACAGAAAGTTATGAGATTTTTCAAATTCTGGAGCTAAGCACATGACTGCAGAGCCTGGCTATAGCTTCCAGGCAGGCAACCACCTCTCTCTGCAGTGCCAGATGCTGCCTTGCTCTGAGCCCCAGGCCTAAGGGGTGACCCACAGCTGGCAGAGGTTGGTTCTGATGCCAGGAGTGCAGCTGGGTCTGAGGGAGCCTCCTGTGCCAGCTTGGGCCACAAGCTGCCCTTTGCTGGTTTATGGGGATCTCAGGGTGCCAGGTGTGGCTGGGGATCAGGTGCCTGGGAAGGTCTGGGAAGGTTTCAGGGAAGGAATTGTGCTCTGGGTGCTGTGAATTCAGGACAAACTTCTCCCTTCAGATCTGCTGCTGAGGGCTGGGAGGGTTCCCCTCTTGGCTCCATCCCTGGTGTGCATGGGACTCTGCAGCTGTGTTTTTCAAATGCCATTCAAATGAAAGCAGAGAGGGGAAATCCCATTTCACTGGGAATAGCTCTCAAATGACAAGCAGCTTTTCCTCTGAATTCTGTCTTTTGGCTTCCTTGCTGCAGACTGACACATGGTGTCTTCCCCTTGATCAATTTGTTTATCGTTTGCTTGATTATCATCTCCAATAGCAAGACATGGCAGGTCTCTTTTGTTTATCCTGTTAGTACTGGCTTTGGAGCAGAAATCTGGTTTAGGAAAAACATTTGGGTATGTTAAACTTTCTTGAAGATGCTGCCTGTGAATACCAAATCATGCATGGCCTGATGTATTTGACTTTTCTAGATTATTCCTGAGCCTTACATTTCCATCTGTTTGGGTCCTGCTCCTGGTCTTTCCCTGTGTGTACATACATGCCAGCACCAAACTTCCCTTCTGGCTTTCAGAGCAGCTTCTGTGGCTCTTCTGAGAGAAGAGCCACAAGCAAAACCCTCTTCTCCATCCCAACTCCTGGACTCACCTCTCTCCCAGTGATGCCACTCTGACTGAGGGAGCCCACCCTGGAGTGGGGGGCTGGAGAGCCACCCCATTGCTTCTCATGGGTCCCTGCTGCTGACCTTGCTCTCATTAATGTTTTTTAAGTGATGTATGGTTTGAGGAAAGTGTCAGAGCAAAGCCCTGAAGAGTGATGACCTCCCATGTATCTTCTGAACAGGTACCCAGACAGCAGAGGCCCCCTGTGCCTTCCCAGGGCAGCCCCCCTCCTCCCTCTGCACCCTTGAAAGCGATTTATCTTCTGGGGAGGACATTAGGAGGTCTAGGAGAAGAGTTTAGGCTCCAGAGCTCAGCCAGTCCTTGACCTCTGGGCTGAGACTTGCAGTGGGGAGGTGGCTGATTAACAGAGACTGCTCTGCTGTGGGTTGTGTGTGGATACATGGGTGGAACATCTGCTGGTGCACCCCGTGTTTACAAAGCCAGGGCACCCCTGGGTAAAAAGCAAAACCACATTTTTTCACTTGCAGGGTTACTTGACTGTCTGGTGCTGTCAGATACAGCTTTGGTTCAGTGAAATAGTCTTTTCTCTGGCAAATCCTCACTATTTGGTCTTGGCTGCTGTGGGAGCCTGGCTACTCCTGTGCATTTGGAGGTGGATTTGAGGTGGCCCCAGCAGATGTCAGGGTGGGCTTGTGTGTCCTGTCATGGACACAGCTCTCTCACAGTGACAGTGCTCAGGGATGAATAAAGCAATGACTCTGTCCCTCTCCTGCAGCCATAACCAGCTGCCAATGTTTGCAAATCACCAGGAGATGGAAATCACCAGGAGTTTTTTTCCTTCCTGGGCAATTGACTGCATGTCTTGTTCCTTATTCCTGCCCAACCAGATCCTGTTCTCTTCCAGCTTTTGATCCAACCCCAGGAATACTGGAGGGTGTATGGCTTTTAGGTGAGATGAACCATGGTTTTTAGGTTTGGGAACCACATAGCACATCTTGCCTTATGGAAAACAAGGGGATCTCCTCATGCACTCCACAGGGTTTTCCCTGTTTTTTTATGGAGTCACCAGAATTCCTTATGGGCCAAACAGTGCAGAAGAGATAAACACAGTGTTCTGCTGTTCTGGCTCTTACCATCATGATTTCATCTGGGCATCTTAAATCTCTGGGGGAGCAGACTTTTAAAAGAGGCATTATTTTAAGCTTCTCAACTGAGAGGGGGAAGCGAGGCAGAGAGGTTTTGTGTTCTTGTTGGGATTTTAAACTTGTGTGAGAGGGGCAGGTGGCTCCAAGCAGTGCTTTTGAAAGAGGGGCAATGCCGGGAGGGTGCTGAGAGCTTGTCCCTGCCAAGGGCACTCAGGGATGTCCTGGGCTGGGGGTGTGGGGCTGGCTGGGCAGGGTGCTCTGGGCACTTGCTGAGACCCACGAGGTCCTTCCTCCTCTCAGCACCTTTTTTCTTTAGGCTGTGATTTTGCTGCCCCCAACAGTCTGCTGGTTTTGAACCTGCCTGGTGCTCTCCCACGTCAAGGTGTGGCCCTGGAGAAGTGGGATGTGAAGGGTCTGGTCCAAAACTCCCCCTGTGAGACCCATGGGGCTGCTCCCATAAACCCCATGTGCATGTTTTGGGTCACAGGGACATGGCCTTGGGGTGACACCATGCAGGTGAGGTCTGGGTCGTTCTCCCTTCATGCCTGAGCAAGGATTTCAATCAGGGCAGGATTTCAGTGCCAGGATTTCACCTGGACAGCCCATCCTGAGCACCCAGAATGAGAGTACTCATCCAAATCAAAATGGGTCCACTGATTTAATCAGCATTTACACAGTTTAATTGAAGATTGTGCCCCCTACTTACGTCATCTACCATGGCTTATCACTCTCCCCACAATGTAGAACAGAGGCCTTTGCCCCACCCCCAGAATGTATTTCAAGAATGTGGTGAAAAAAATACAAAGAATATGTAACTTTTTCTGGAAATACAATATTTCATGAGGGAAATTTGAAGGATAAAGTAACCGAATTCCAGGCAAACCAGCATCAGTATTGTTAGGAAATACAGCTCTCTGCAGGGCAAAAAAGAGTTCTATGCCAGGTTTAAATAGGAATTTATAGCCACTGCCTGCAAATTACCTTATAAAATTACTGAAACCTTCATAAAGTCATCAATTATGCGTTTAGTCTTGATTGTCATTTATTGCACTTCTTAATTGTTCAGTAAACTTTTCTGGATTAAAGGGTATGTTTCAAATTGACATGAGGCTGTTTTATTGATGTAAATTACCAGAGTATTTTACATAAGGGGCAGCTGAGGGACCAGCAGCAGAAGAGTCTCTTATCCACTAATAAAGGCAACACAGAGCTGGTGTTGTGATTTCAAGTGAGTGGAGTTGTGTGGAATGATCAGTGTGCAGGCAGTAGTTATAAATCCTTAAAATCAGGATTGTTATCAGTACGGAGTGTGACAGTGGAGGCAGAACACAGACTTTTAATCACTTCGTTTAAAACAAGGGGAGGAACGACAGATAGAGAAAACACTGAAAAATCTGGTGGATTTACAGAGTCCACATTAGGTCTTCTGTTAAGTCTTTTCCAAGAGAACACTCTTCACATGTTTTCATTGCTTTTTTTTTTTTTTCCAGTTATTAACATTTCATTCATTAGCGTTTCCTCAGGCTCACGAGGAGCTGTGGCCACATTCCACCCAATGCAACCCCTCTACCACCATTATGTCACCAAGAAAGTGGCTCTGTTTCTCCTAAAAGGTGCTGGACTTCCTGGGATTCACAACCCAGGATGCCCAAATCCCCTTTTTCTTTGGAGCTATTCTCAGCTCTTTGGGTTTCATTCCACGCTGTTCTGTGGAGGCAGCGTGATTCCGATCATACCATTGCTGATTGCATAAAATATGCCCTGAATCCAACACGTTGTGTTAAAATCTGGTGTCTGGGCCCTGTCTGATTCTGAGCAGAGTAGCTGCTGGATTGTGTTCCAGCCATCCCCAACCCAAGCCAAGTTGGGAGAGACTTGATTGGGATATCGGTGAGGGGTAAAAGCCATGAAACCTCTGCTGTGATTGATGGAGTTGTGCACAGAGAGGACAAATATGCACAAATACTTACCCAGAATAGTAGGGCCTCAATTCAGCTGTATCTGGCAGACTTTTCAGCTCAACTTTCAAGAAATATTGTTTTTAATTGACCTTCGTGTGAGTAATTTGAAGAGCCAGCGCCGCTTTTCGCAAGGAGAGTTCCAAGCATGGAAACTCCCATCGTATGTAAAATTAGCAATTTTACTGTATCATGACTGATTAAACCTGACCCCCAGGGAGCCAAAAATAATGCTGTGTGACTTCCTTGCCCAATTAACACAGAACAAATGTGAAAATGTGTACATTACAGCAAATTGTGTGCTAATTGGCCTCGGAGAAATACTAACGACGAGGAAGAAATGGGCATGTAATTTCAAACATATTTGAGAGGTTTCACAGTCTGCTTGCAAATAGGAGGGAAAAAAGTCGAAATTTGACAAAACCATTATTTGTTATGATTTATTCACTCAGCTCCAGTCTTGAACCTGGGAGTTATTGGCAGCTTCAGCTAAGATTCCTGCTGAGTATTTCTCCTTATAATGACTGCATACAGCATTTAGCTCAATGCTATTTTTTGGCATAGTGTCATAAATATCTATTTTAATTCTTCTCTCTATATGTGTAACTAGGGTTAGATGCCTTTTTTTTTTTTTTNTTCTCATGAAAATACCTCTAGATGCAAACCAATCTCCCCTTCCCTTTCCTGAGGAGAATGTTCCACTCAAGTGCAGCAGTAGGATTATTCTCCTCGGGCAGGAACCTCTCTGCCAGATCTGTACATCATTTAAGTACTGGCTTAAGCAGAGAATATGTCCATCTGTGCAGAGGAGAGTTTCATCTGGTCAGGGAAGTTAGATATGACATGCAGACTTAAGGAATCCAAGATTTACTCACTATTCCTAAAATCGAATCTCTTCCACTTCATTTTCTATCACATCTAGTGTTTATATCTTACATTTTCTCTATGCTTTCGCTATGTCTTCGGAATAAAACTCATTGAAGATGTAATTTATGGGCTAGAGGTAAACCTCATCTTTCCATACTTTCTTCTGTCTTCTCTAAGTACAGAAAGGAGAGCTCTGGGCTTTTCCTCTGCAGCAAGAATATCCCAGAATTTGTTACTGGGGGTGCAGGCTGATGCATTGAAGTGTGATTTGGTCACAGTGAAACCCTTTCGTAAGGGATAGAAGATCAAGCATGTCCAAAAATTAAATGATGCAGTGCTATCAAATTGAAGTGTTTCAGTAATTTTCCTTGATGGTTTCAGCCAAATCATGATGTCCCTAAGAAACACCACAATTTCACAGAATTTTCTCCTGGAAAAACTGGAACCAGCATTATTGTAAGAGCCTGCTCTCCCAACCTTGACACGTGCAAAGTTCCAGGGGCCTCAGAGGAGTTGTCATGTGGAGAAAGCAGGGTCCTGGCAGCAGGATTCCTCCTGGTTTAGCTCCTGCTGAAGTTGAACAGGTTCATTTTAAACTTCTGGATTTTTTTGGTTGATTTGCAGTGTCCCCTACGAGCTAAGTTAGAACAGTGTACTGCAGCACTTAGCTCTCATCTTAAATTGTTCCTGCCAAGCAGGCACAGAGACAGAAGTGTCTTTTTCACATCCCTGAGAGTTCTTCAGGACATTTCTAGGAGCTTGTATCGTTTATTTCCACTTAAACATTTCCTCCCTGTTGTTGAGAGGCTTAATGGCTTGGAGGTCTTGTATTAAAAACTTTGTAGAAGCTACCAGTATTTTGTCTTACTTGTAAGAAGAGCTGTGGTGCAGGGATGGGCTGGAGAATAGAGAGGGGCTCCAAGGCTGTGGTTCTGGTTGAATTCTGGTGGGACTTTGTGGATAAACCCAGCACCACTTGAAAATGCCAATTGTGTATCGTGGAGTGTTCAAATCAGTAAGAAACTTAAAAGTAACATCTTTTGGAAGACTTCTGAGTGTAAAACAGCCCTTTCTCATCGGAGAAATTGATTTTCACTGGTGTTATAATGTATATTTAAAATGGAAGTTGTCAGAACTAAGGGATGCTAACAGGGGAGTCTGCAGAAGCAGAAAGATGCCAGTCCCAGGAAAACTCTGCTGTGTGATTCCTGTTGAAAATTTATGGGAAAGTCAGAAGTGGCAATCATCAGTTTAGAGCTGGAAGAGGAGGATGCTGTGAGTGGTGTGAGAGTTAAATCACACTGGGTTTGGTGTGATTTCACTTGGTGTCACTGGATCCCTTCAGAGGGGAGCCGTGGCCCGGACACTCCGTGAGTGCCACTGCCAAGTCATTTCCACTGATTAGGGACTTAGAAAAATCCTTTTTGTTGCCATCAGGGGGAGCTTTTGAGATCTTTCAAGAGTGAAAAAAAAAAATTAAAAAAAAAAAAGGAAAGGAAGAAAAAAAAAAGAAGAAACGTCCCAGCTCAGAAACAGAGATCTACAAACCAGCAAGCAGCCAGGAGCTTACCTGTGGCTACAACCAAGCCAAGGAAACCAGGGGAGCTGAATTCCTTAGGCTGAAAAATTAGCAACATTGAGAGAAGATTTTTTTTACTCAATCCACCAATAAAACTAATAATTGATTTTTTTTTTTTTAATTATTATTTCCAAAAAATAGCCCAGGAGTCTTTGGATCACTCAAAAGCCAAATCCTTCTCTGTTGCTACAGCTTCTGGAAAGCAAATGCTCTTCAAAAAGCTTCTCTCCTTTTAGCTCCTGATGATTCGATGGGGACCTTTGATGCAACATTTGGATTAGCTGCACACAACTGCACTGAGGGGGACCACAAAAGGGGGAGCCTGGCTGATTGCATAACTTTGAGAAAATAATAAGAGGAAAAGAAGGAATTAGAAAAAGAGAGAGAGAGAGAGAGAGAGAGAGAGAGAGTGGAAAAGAGAGAAAGAAAGAAAGCAATTAAAAAAAATATCTGAGACTCAAGTTTCAAGACTCTTTATGTGCTGCAGAGGAGCATAAGGTTTACCAGCAAAGTGCAACGGGGAGTCTGAGAGGAGAAATAGCTTTCTCTTTTGCCAAGAAAAAAAAAAAAAATAGGAATGTGTGTTTTGGACTGGACTGAGAAAGAAAGCTGGGGAGATTGCAAAAAGAGGGGTGCAGGATTTTTGTCACATTGATCCATTCATCTTGATTGTCTTCTCTTAAAAAAAAAATAAATAAGGGGGGGAAGTGATAGGGGGAAAGAAGAAGNNGGGGAAAGAAAGAGAGAGGAAAAGAAGGGGGGAAAGGAAAACAGCAAAAGTGTTTGAACCTCTGGAGCTATCTGCTCCTTCAAGCTGATTGATTAGTCATGATCCCTGCAGTTTTAATGGGAATCATTCAATTGGGAAGGTGGAGCACCCTAGAGTAGATTAGCATATTCTTGTTTACTCATCTTCTGAGGGGCTTTTTCTCTTTTCTTTCATTTTGTGGAGAAGAAGGGAGGGGGGGAGGTTGGGGGAAAGGAGGGGGTTGTGGCTTATGTTATAAAGGAGGCCAAAAAAATAAATAGATTAGAGCATCTTTTGGGGGGAGGGAAATCAGTGGGTCTGAGTCTTGGAGAAAGCTGGGGGGTTGTTTTGGTTTTTTGTTTTGTTTTGTGTGTGTGAGTGTGTGTGTGTGTGTGTGTGTTTTTTTTAAGAAGAAAAAAAATAAAGGGAAGAAAATTCAGCAGAGAAAAGAAGAGAGAGAGGAGTTCCAGCTGTGGAGGAATAGAGGAGAAGAAGACAGATAGAGAAGGAAGAACAGAGAAATACATTTCAACCAAGAAGGAGTTTTGATTTATTTGATTTTTATTTGTTTTAAGGAGAAAAAAAAATCTATAAGCAGGAAAAAGAAAGAAAGAAAAAAAGAAAAAAAGAAAAGAAAAAGCAACTGAGAAGGGTTATAAAAGGAGCAAATACCAAGAAGGGTGAACAAGAGAAGAAAGTCAAGGCAAGGAGGAGCCCAAAGCTGGCAGATCGGGAGGATTTGCAGGGGAGAAGGGGGGGGAAGATTGGAAATGCAGCTCTGGAGTTTGCTGCTGCCTCTTGCGCTTCTCTGTACAGCCCTAGCCAGTGGACCCGAATGTGGGATGGACGAGCGCTCCCGCAGGGCACGAAGGGACACCAGGCACAGCCGCCAGCTCCTCCACACTGCCCCGGGCACCTGTGCCACCAGGTTAGCCCGAGGAAGGCGCTCCACTGCTGGGCTGGAGCCCGGGCATGTCCCCCGCAGGAGGCAACAGCGGGAGGTAAAGGACGAAGAGGAGTCCCTTACCCCGAGCAGGGCGCTCTATTTCAGTGGCCAAGGTGATCAGCTGCGGCTGAAGGCAGACCTTGAGCTGCCCCGAGATGCCTTCACTTTGCAAGTGTGGCTGAAAGCCGAAGGCGGACAGAGATCTCCGGCTGTCATTGCAGGTAGGTCCGGCCGTGGCCGTGGCTGCAGCATCTCCCCGCTCCGTGCCGGGAGCCGGCGGAGCGGGCGGCTGGAGGCGTGCGTGTGTCCGGGAGCGGGGCTGTGCACACCCAGCCCCGCGGGAGTGCCCCGCGGCTCACCGGGGATGGATGGCAGCGCTTCTGCCAAACACGCCCGCCTCGCCTTTTTCGCCCCGTCACATATTCCGGGAGATCCCGGAGCTCTGCGGATCGGCTGGAAGTATAAGCTCGCAAGGAAAAGTTATGTAAACTTTTTGCATAGGGGGAATGGCAGTGCCCCGGGGTTGTTTGTGTCTTTTCTGGGTGCGCGGATTGAGGTGCGGGGTAGAAGAGCCGGCTCTTACGGTGGGGTTTTGTCTAATTTTCGGGTTGGAAAACTGTAAGTAGAGCATTTGAAAGTGGCTTGTTTGTATGTATGGAAAGAAATGTATGTGACCGGTGTGTGGCTGCAAAGAAACGCGTATCTAAGGTCCCCCTACGATTTCCTCGGTTTTATTGGCTTTTTAGTGTACTCCACCGTTCCCTCTTTAGATGCAGTGTTAGCGTGTGGTTTCCAAAAAGCTATAAAGGAACTTTTTGGCTATTGTGAAACCTCAAATGAATCAAATGAGTTTATAAAGTTCCCAACCCCTCGACACTCAGCTACGGCTGGGACTCGCACTGCAGCTAGAGGATGTGTGGAGTATTTTTGTCTCCCCTTAGAAATGGCAAGTGTAACATCAATGATTCTGAGGTCAAACAGCCCTATAAAATCATTTAGTACTCAAAGCAGCTACCAGTCTAAGCCGTCTGAGTTGGACAATAACAAGGAGCATTGCACTTTTCTTATTTAAATTTTATGAGCCCATCCTGAATTTGGGTCCCTCTCCCCGCGTTCGCTCCCTCTCCCCCTCCCTCCCTC
>WEIU01051963.1:1568697-1580371 GCA_013389925.1 Aegithalos caudatus
AAAAAGAAAAAGCCAAACTATAGTGTCTTTTTTCAAAAAGACTTATTGAAAAAAACAAAAATAAACCCTTCCATGACTGGGGTCAGCTGAAATGCTCCTATATAATAGTTTTGCTTCTAATTTTATCTGTTGCTTTTTCAGCTCCTCTTTTCTTTTCTCCAATAGAAATTACAGGAGCAGAAGCAGAGAAGGGACCACCTGGGTTGCCAAATTCAGTCCCCTGCAGTGTCAGGGATATAACAGCAGATAATTAGTCCAAACATTCACAGAAAATCCACTTTGTAGGTTCTGATATAGCACAGGCCACAGAAGATTTCCCAGTGCTCTACTATAAACCAAAGCTCTTTAGCTAAGACTGAGAGTCACCATTTTAATGTAAGGCAGGAAAAGAGAAGGACAGATTGACATCATCTTAAGTACCTAAAATCCAAAACATTGGTTTGAAAACTGTTAAGTATGAGAAAGAAAAACATTGGCTGGTAAAAGGTATCAGCTTTCTTATTTTCAGAGAGTTAAAATGAATCAGGTGTTTTGACAGTTATGAAACTTCTATTGAAATTTTAAGTTGGAATATTTGCCAAAAGTGATCCTTTCCCACAGATAGTCTGTTTTGATTAATTTCCCTTTTTCCTGAGAAAAATATTTTATCAAACATTTCCCACCCTTCTCTGGTCTTAGCCTGTGTGGCAGCTCCTACATCCCGTTGTAGCAGGAATGAATTCTTGATTGTGTTTTTACTTCTTCACATCCTATATTCCAGAAGATTGAGGAAATGCATCAGAAAATACTTGTTTGATCAAAATCCTCTATGTTTTTTCTCTCAAGTGTATCAGAAGGTCTCATATAATCTTTTTCTTCTTTTACCTTCCTCTCTCAGTGCTACCAATTTTTTCATCTAGTACTGTTTACATGGGTGGTGTATATTAATCTTCCTATTTTATATCTGCAAAATATATTGGACTCTTCTATTTCCTGGGTTCTGGACATTTGTTTCCTGCATTGTTCTGGGCACAGTTTCTGTGCTGTGTGTTTTGTTTCTTTGTTTTCCCAAAAAAGAGGCTTCTGAAGATCAAGATGTACCGTGTCCCTGACCTCACCCTTCAATTGCTCTGTGCCCATTTCCCCAGCTGGGGGTTGCTGACATGTGGATATGTTTCTTGATTTTATTTCACCTTTCTGTGGAGAAGGAATACTTGATTGTTGTGCTGTTTTCTCTGTCTCTCCACATTTCTCTTCATTTTCTCTGCTGTGAGCATGCATGCACACACACACACCATTTCCAAAGCACCTTTGATTTTCTTCCCAGATCAATAGAGCATTTAAACTCCAATGATCAAGGAGGAGCAGCTTGTTTATTTCCCCACATATTCTGACACAAGTGGCACATCTTGTAAACTGCTTTGATTTGATGTTAGTGCCTATTATAAAGTTTACTCTCCCCAAAGCCATCCATGAAGTTAAAGTACTCTTACTCTGAGCAGGAGCAGAGCAGAACTCAAAAAGGCGAGGTAAAAAGAGAACAGGAGTGAAAATCTCGCCACAGAAATTTGCTTTCTGGATCTGGTTGACAGTGATCAGAACAATTTGAGGACTGTTGAGCATCCATAAGTTTGGCAGCACCAAGTGAGGGTACATTGTATATCATAGTTAAAAGTGAACAAATATGAATACAGGTCAATTATCCCCTGTCAGAATGGGGTTCATGATTTCACAGGAAGCACAGACTTGATCCTAAACCTGGTCAAGATCATGAAAAATATCATTGAGCTTGGCTAAATCTGGCAAAGGCTGTGAATTCAGAGTTTTGCACACTTGTTCTCTATTGCCTGGACCTGTCTGTGGTCCTTGCTTCAGTATCCTTTCCTTTGCAGACGTTTATTGCTTTGGACATGAGAGAAGAAACAGTATGAAGACCTAACATCAGAGGATGGGGACATGTTTATTTGGTTTTGCTATGCTCCAAATCTCAAATTGGCCTCTGTCTCCACCAACCTTTCTTCTTTTTTGTTTTTTCTCCTCTCTTTTTTCCTTTTTATTTTTTTTTTTAACATTAAAATCTCCCCTATTGCAAACCCACTCTCCCATTTTCTCTCCTGCAGGGTGATGTAAGTGCGTGACTTTCCCGTCCAATCCCTCCACCCTCTCTTATCACCATCAGTTTTTCCCCTACTGTCTGGTGTCCTTGATTCCCCTGCTTCCCCTCCTTCCTGCTCCGCTGCTTTCCTGCTCCTCTCCCACCGCCTGTGCCTCGGGAGGGTGGTGTCCCCTCCCAGGGTGGCCACAGGCTGGTGGCTCTGGCCAGCTGGTGTTGGAAGCACTGTGAGAACACAGGGTAAGCAGGCAGTGTGCTGCTGTGCTCAGCCAGGCTCCTGGGCTTGCCTATTTTCCGGGAATTATTGATATTGTTCTGTTTAATATCCATCCTCGCCGTGCGCAAACAAGGAGCCAGCGCTCGCTCTCGCGGAGAGGGAGTGAGGGGGAAGCGAAACTGAGAAGCATCTGGAGTTGGCCTGGTGAAGCAGCAGCTGAGAGATATGATACCAGCTCATGAAAGCAAAAAGGATTGCTGTGTTAGAGAAACAAACCACTCTGTTCTGTGCTGGGCACCTCCTGGGGCCTGGTGGGCTCTCAAGTCTTCCTTTCGGGTGATATTTAAGGGGTTTTTACCTCTTCTCCTTCCTCCCCTCTCTCGTGTTTTTCCTTCTCTTCCTTATCTAATTTATTGTCTCTCTGTTTGCTTTAAATCACTTTCCCATATGGATTTCTCTCTTCTGACCCATCTTCCCCTCCCTCATCTGATTCCCAGGAGTCTTCTGTCGTCATGGAATTGGGAGAAGAGCAGCCCTGTTCCTGACACCGAGCATCAGCTGCAGGCTCCTCTCCTCCTTCGTTTACTTCCTTGTCTGTTCTCTGCTGTTAGTGTTGGAAACGTGTTCACAAAGATCATCCACTGGATTGAGGAAACAGATTTTATCACCATTATTTTGTTTGTTTTATTTGAGACAGGGATAGGAATGGAAAGGAAAGGACTTTGCTGTTACCAGTGTTACTTAGTTTTGAAGGGAGTTTTTTGTTCCTGTAGTAATGTATCCTAGTGCTGTTATTTTTCTTTACCATTGCAGTAAGATTACCATTTTATAGTTTTGAACTTGCCACAAAACTTCCTGCTGCTGATGGTGATAAATCTCATGTGTGAGAAAATAGAATACATCCCTTAAAATCAGGGAAGTTAAGGAACGGAGGGATGCTCTGATTTGTCCTGGATGTGGCAGTGTGATGGTGGCAAAGTCAGCCATCAAACCCACCAGCAGCCCTTTTGCTACTTATTATTATTGTTTTTTAAGGTTGATGATGATTTTTCTTCAGCTGAGGTTGTTCTCCATGTGAAGACACAGTTCCTGTAGGATGTTTCATTGCAGCTGTTGATGGTTCTCCAGTGGATAATGGCAGTACTGAGCCAGTGGTGGTGATGGACTCTGTCACCTGCCAGGTGACATCCTGCTGGTGACAACATAGGGGCTGGGAGAAGAAGGCTCTTGGAATTTGTGACATGAGATCTTTAGAGATGGCAGAAAATCAGATGGTCTGGAATTCATATCTCTGAGCCAGACATGCTGGTGATGGTTGAATCCACACAAATTATTGTGTTTCTCAGATGGAACAGTGTGTGCAGCCCACAGTGGGAGAGAAAAGCAAATATCAGCAAAGCCCCTTAGTTCAGAGTACTCCTATTTAAATTGGAAATCTTTGGGTTTTTTTTTTTTTATCCATCTGCACATTGATTATTGTATTGACTTGCTGAAATGGCTTGTAAAACATGGAAGTTGTAACTGCTTATCTTCCTAGGAAATGATGAAAATCTAACTCTGTATATCTCAGGTTATTAAATTAAGGACAAAAGCAACTCCCTTACCCTGTAGTTAAATCCAGACCAGGTGAGAGGTTGCAGAAGGGGCCCCAGAGGATTTTTGGGCAGGGATCACCACCCAGTGCACACCCTCGTGGCTGAACAACCAATGTTTCTGTCCAGAGCATCACCAGGGAGGCTGTACATCCAATCCACAGGAGTTTCTTCTGAATGCAGCAGCATCTGTGCTTGTAAAGTCTGAGGTGCTAAAGTTGAAATCTGGAGCTTGCATTACTACTGTCTTACATGTCATCTGTCTTGTGGATAAACAGAGCAGCCTCTCAGAGGTCAAAACAGCACCTTTCACCAGTGATAATTTAATGAGAATTATTTTCAGTGTAAACTAGACAAGAATTGGAAACCTCCTGTGCTGCACATCGTGAATGGAGATGTTCAGGGAGAAAAGGAGTACTGGGAGAAAAAGCAAATGTTAAGTAAATGCATTACACACACAGTTTTGAAACATACTTGGCAGAGGGAAGGGTGAGCAATGCAAGCCAGATTCTGCTGTTGAACACACCAATGTAAACCTAGAGTAACTCCTTTGGAGAGGAAATCAGGGGGGGCTGCTCCAGACCTGTGAATGTGTAGAATTTGGGGCAGAGACAGAGGGCATGCAATGGGGAAAGTGACCAAGCTGAGAGGTGGATGTTGTGGAGAACAACCTCCAACCACCGTCAGCTCTGTTGGTGGTTTCACTTGGGTGTGTAATGGTTATGGTGATGCAGTGGGAAACATTTGTACAATGTGGGGTTGTTTTTGCTTTTTGAAGTATTTTCAGCTTATACCTATATCGTAATCCCTCCAGACCGTGGAGCTGGGCCACGTAGCAGTGTTACAGTGAGCCCTTTGTGTTTCCGGCAACAAACACTCCTGAACTCTGCTCTCCAGGCTTGTGGCCTAAACTCCTTCACCCCCGCCCGTACTGTCCCATCTCCAGCAATAATATTCCCTCCTCTGTTTATAAACAAACACCCTCGGAGGAAGTTCACGGGAAGAGAAGTTAGTTAATGAAAATCAACCACGCACCCAGGTCCAGGCTGTGGGCTGGAGCCAGCGGGGTTGCTGGATGTTTCCTACCCTGCATCTGCTTGTAGGAGATTCTTTGATGAGATGTTTGCCTGTCTGTCTAGCTCTGTGTCTTCCTCATCTTTTCCCATCGTCGTGGAAAACGTAAAAGAAGTGGGGAAAAATCGTGGTCTAAATTTGCTTTGAAATCAGCACGGACAGAATTTGGGAATGCCAAGAAGGGAGGTTGACTTCTGTAGCCATGTAGATTTTCTTCCTGGTAAATCCACTGATTTTGTCTGTTTTGTTGTTGTTTTTGTTGTTTTAACATCAAAATCTAGATTCTGGCTCCTGGCAAAACTGTTGCTCTTGAGTTGCGCAAAGGCTGTAAAAGGACGAAAATAGCCCAAAGGATCATTGTCCACTACAGTCTGAGCTCTGGGCTGCTGGTACATCTGGTGTTGCACACCATCCCCACAGAACCACCCCTTCAGGAGGTAGGAGTGAGCAGGACCCAGGGGAGTGGGTAACACAGGACTGTGGTCACCGTGGGCATGAGCAAAGCAGGGTACTGGTGCCAGCAGCTGGAAAACACAGAATGTTTTTTGACTCGTTCCAGAGGTCCCACAAAACTCTGACAGCACAGGGGCAGCTGAATAAATATCCATTTTCTTGTGGCTGCTCCTGGTTTGTGTCTTTGGGACTGTACCTTGGTCTCAGGTAGGAGGTGAGTGGATTAGGTGTTTGTTTCCTTCTGGGAGACAATTGGATCCTCTAATAAGTCTTTCTGTTCACTCAAAATGCACAGGAAGATCATCAGATATAGGAAAGCTCTGGCAGTAAGGGAGGCAGCCTGATCAGGGCTGTGGTTCCTCACTTGGGCAGAGGTGGGGTGTCAATGCAGTGCTCATGTCACTGTTCCAGGCTCCCTCTCTTCCACAAGGAGCGTGCTTGGAATTTAGGGCTAAGGGATCTTTTACAGATATAATAGATGTGGAAGTTATGGCCCCACTTTATGTTCTGAGAGCCTCACAGTTTTAAAAGTGTACTACAAAAGGTGTCCAGTGCTGGCAGAATCTCCATAGCTTAAAATGGGATGGTTTAAAATAGTTGTATCTATGTTTTTTTGTTGAAAGAATAGTTTCTCTTACTGAACAAATATCTTCTGTCAAGCCTTATCTATAAGGCTACCCCAGTGTGGTCTCTGCACCTCCCATCCCAATGGGGGAAGATAATCAGAAGTGAGCATTTTGATTGCAGCATGGACACAATTTATCAGTTGTTGCACAATCCCTTTGCCTGCAAGCAGGTTAAATAAAGGAGCAGGCTGGAGCATGGTGGAAATGGACCTGGTTTATACTGGTGAGCTTCCCTCAAGAATTCCAGCATAACTATCAACAGTTTCTCCTTGCAGCAAAGTTGAGTGATTCATTCTTACCCTTTGAGGAGTTCTGAATTATTGAAGAACAGAGGATCTTCTGCTGGGAAAGGCTGGAATTCCCCACAGTCCTCTTGCTAGGGATGGTTTAATCAAACAGATTGTTTACATTCTGTGTCTCAGCAAAGGCAATGCTCAAACAGCAGTGGTCTTCAACTGGACACTGTAGCACTGGGGGTTTATTTTATTTTGTTTTAAACATCGGCATACCACCAGTTTTACTGGGAAATGGCCATCTGCAAACACCTGCAGGCTCCATGGAATGGGCCAGAGAGGGAAGCAACAGCAGCTGCGTCTCACAGAGGCAAAATGAGACAGCAAGGGGGCCGTGTTTCTTCTCCAGAGGTTTCTGCAGGGCTGGGATTTGGCAGCAAAGGTGGGCTGGGAGCACTTGCACTCCTGGAGGAAGAGACCTTGCAGCAGGAGGAGGCTGAATGTTGGTCCAAGCTCTTCTCTGAGCCTCAAACACTGATGGTAGAGGCAGAGAAGCAAAAGTCTTTTTGCCAAAACCTTGTGTTTTGCCTCACACTGTGAAGGCCAAGCTGTTCTGTGAACAGTTTCTGTGCTCTCAGACTTAAGAGGGCTCAGACTGAATAGAATAGGAGTTATGTATTCCATGAGAGAGAGGGAATAAGGAAATGAGATCAGGACAGCTTTTCCTACCACCACCCATCTCTCCACTCCCTCTGGAGGAACACCTTTTGCACCGATACCAACAAACCAGCATTTTATTGCACTTCTGTGTGTCCAAAATTTGCCATAAGCCTTGAGTCAAGACTTTGTGTTCAGATGCTTTCTTTATTTTATTCCTCTTTGGTGTATTCTGGAAGTGATGTATTTCCGCTCCCCATGCGCAGGATCTTCTGTGCCTCACCGAGGAGGACGCACGCAAGTAGGCAATGTGGCCAACATTCTTCCAAACCCCAGCAACCCAACCAGCTGCTCAGCAGGGCTGTTATTTATTGAGAACTGTCAATGTGTTCAACACATGGTGTCCTTTGCCCTGTCGAGCCAACAGCCTGGCTTTTATGGGTTTCTCTGACACTTGTCACACGCTGGTGACGGGACAAGCTGGAACAGGCACACGGGTTTATGTGAACATTATTCTACAAGGGCATTGCAACAAGATGTTCTATAAGGGAAGGAGGGACAGAGACCAGTTGGCAGAGGAGAAAACAGAGGCTGTTGCAAAGGGTAGAGGTTTCTTTTTGGCTAGTGCTTTCGGAAAGAGAACAGAGATTTCCTTCAGCGATAAATGAGATGCTTGGGGAGAAAGAAAGGGTGTTTGTTTCAGCAGTGATGCAACTCCTGTGTGAGAGAAGCAGACTGCCTCTCCTGCTAATTCCAGCTGCTGGTTCTGTGGCAGAGTGGAAGTGCACAGGTTGCTTTGGGGTTTTAGTTGCTGTTCTGCAATTGCTGCAAGGTGCCTTCAGCTCTGTCCTTTCCATCTCCAAAGGTGGGATAATGTCTCTCAGCTGCCTGCAGAGAGATGCTGTTGGTAAGGATGAGGAAATGTCATTAGTGCAGTGCTTCATGGATGAAGCTGTGAATGTCAAATGCCACTCCTTTGCACCAACAGGTTGGAATGCTCAGCCAAGAGGCCCCAATGGCCAGGGTTGTGCTGGGCTCCTGTGCTGCTGTTAAGGGAAGACTGAGGCTGTGGAATGCCAAAGAGACAGAAAGACAGGGGGCACATCTTGCCAATCTCCTACTTATCTTTTTGTCCCATCTTTTCTCTCTTGACTTGTGTAAGCTCGTATTCAGGAGTATCACAGGTATTTATTTTCCCCCACTGAAAAACAGAGCCATTGCCTGAACAGTGTGACTCTGGCCACATTCCCTCCTATTCAGCACAATGCAATCTTGGCTCTTTACTAGTTAATATTTTCTGTCAACAACCTGCAAGAAAACAAAATCAGTGCTGATAAAATTTGCAGATGTTGCAGAGTGCAGGGAGTGGTAAACAATGACCAGAACAGGGCTCTCAGTTGGGTGTTTTCAAAAGCTGAGAAAATGCAAACTTTGTATTAGAGTAAAGCCAAATGTGAAGTCATTCATATAGAGAGAGGGGCAGCAGGTCACACACAAAGGATGGATGGGGGGAAAGGATCTTTCACCTGGAAGCTGAATGTGGAGCAGCAACTGCCTGTTGGAATAGATAAAGCATGTAAATGTGAGCTGCCAATGTGAGGCTGTGGCCAAAGGTTTGGAGTCATCGTTGGCTGGGTAAACAAGGAGATATTGAGCAGGACTGAGGAGGTTGTGTTACCCCTGTAATGACACTGGAGTAGCTGTTGCCAAAGAACTTTGTCCCATTCTGGTGTCTGCAGTTTAAGGATGTTGTATAGAAGAGGATTTAGAGAGAAAACAATTAGCAGTGACAATAATTATATGATTTGTTACAAGCCTTGAAGTGCTGGAGTCAAGAAGATTAAGAGGTGACTTGATCACCATGATCTTTAAATGAATGTTTTGGGAATATTAAACTGACAGTTGTGGGTTGGAAATGAATACTAGAGGATATGAGTAAATCCAATGGATCCAGTGGAGACTAAGCAGCTTTAGAACAGAGTGTTTTAGCAGTGTTTTAGCTTTGAGAGTAGTCAGTAATTGAAAAACCTTTCTGAGTAGAGTGGTGGAATATCTGCCACCATAGCTTTCAGTATAGAACTAAAATTGTTTTTCCAAACTGCAAGGTCTTTAAAGAGGAATTAATTCAGTGGTCACCCATATTGTGTCTAAGAGTCTCTAATGTCAGAGTATTCTGGGTTGTTTTATTATTGGTTTTGTTTTTTGGTTTTTTTTTTGGCTGTTACTGGAAAGCTAGTTGAAGTCAAGAGTAAAGCACAAGCAGCACTAAGATGCTAATTTCAAATCTTTTAATTGCTCTTTTTAATTTCTATGGGCTCTCCTCAACACTGATAGGATATTTCTGATCACCACAATATTTTCAACTCGTTGTAGGGTCTCCTCATCATCACTGCAGTTGAATTGTAAGGCTCTGTTTCACATGATATTTTTAATCCTGTTTAGATATTGTCACTTTTTCCAGAATGTGCTGAGCAATGACTTGACTTCTCCCCTCTGAAACATTCTAGTGCACTGTCTGAAAAACACCTGAAAAACAAGACTGAAATCTTTTCTCACTGAAGGTAGTAAGAGCTTTATTGTTGACCTCAGTGATGCTGAGGGTTTACCTCCAGAATAGACTTGAAGGAGCAAAAATTAAGGTTTCCCTCTGGAAGCAGGACCATTGACAATGTCAGGAATGTGAAGCCAACACATCAGACCCTTAAAAACAAAGTGGATGAGAAAGCAGAGAAAAGCTGGGGGTGACTTTAGCTTGTCACCCCCTTGCTGGGTGGTCTGCCTCAGTCTCAGGGCAGAACATCAGTCCAGGGGATCCAGGACACAGGAATGACCTATTCCTGTGACTTTAGCTGAGCTGCAAACATTGACCAAAACCCTGTCGAAGGTAATTAGTGTTCTGAGACAGGATTTAATTTCAGCCATCCCCAGCTGGAGACTGTTCCTCAAAACTCAAATTTAAGCCAAGTGCTCCAAATGCCCCAGTCTGCTCCCTCCAAGCCATGTGCACATGTATATATAGGCCCCTGCACAGAGAAAATCGTGCCTGTACATGGTATTTTGTTAGTCTTCATTGCTCTGCTTCCAAATTTAACCAGAAGTAGAAGGGCTGAAATAACATAAGAAAGGTTGGACATATGATATTTCCTGCTGCTCAGCTAAATACAAGAATTGCCAAAAAATCTTCCAAGGTAGCTTGTTTCTTTTACATTTTTCTCCCAGTTCTGCAGACTTGAGAAGGTCAATTACTTTCGAGAAGGATTTGGCTTTGGCAACACTTATGGAAAGCGAAGCAGAATTATGACCTTTTGGAGGTTTGCCCATCACTGTCCCATCTTGTCCTTTAAGAACTAAAGGCTGAATTTTCACAGCTACACTCTTCGGTTTAATAGGTGTGAATTTGTTTCTGTGCACTTCTAAGACATCATGAGTATCTGTGTGAGAATTTGTTTTTAGATGTCTATTTATTTGTGCTCACAGATCAAGTGATCACTGGTATTTGTAGAGCAGAAATACAGGCTCAGGTATTTCCAGGAGGAAAATCATACCAAAACAAATGAAATTGGATTCAAACCGAGCAGAATAATAAAGCTCTAAAATTATATACTTAGGTTAGTATGTGGTGACTCCAGCCTATGTGGAATGCATACTATAATAGTTATATCATGTTAGAGAGGCAGGTTTTTTTTCAGCGGGACGTTTCCTAGAAAGCAGAAATATCTCTGTGGTTTGTGTATGGGTTTGGAACTTGTGTGCAAGTATGGAGCAGGGAATTTGAGGCATGAAATAGTCAGGATTAGTGAAGGCCCAGATCCCTTTCATAAGCAGCAGCAGCAGCAAACAGGCACCATCAGCTCCCTTCTCCCCACTGCTATTGCAGCCTCCTTCTCTGTGGATTGTTTTGGAGTCAGTTCTTTGAAGGTTGATAAATGCCTCAGTTGTTTCTATTAGTACAGGAAAGATGCAGTCATATGGGGAAGCCAGATGCAATAAGATATTTGAGTCTGGATAAGATCTAAGATATTTTTACAATAAGATATTTAATTTTCACCAGGCAAAGCCCTTGCAGGGTATAAATCAGTGTAAATGCACTGGAACCACTCAGTTTTGCACTCACAAAGTGTCTGCCCAAGAATGTTCTCAAAATCCAATTAAATAACTAGAACTGTTTCATGTGGAAATGCCCCTCAATTACAAAGACAAGTCTAAGCTATCATGATGTGATTTTTACAATCTCCTCGCAGGGTGCCCTAGTTTGCATTCATGGAATTTTTTTGTTTTTGTTTTGTTTCTGTAATAATGTGGATGTTGGCCATCTGTCTGATCCTGGAAAGGTTGTAAGGTTGTCCCAGCTCCCCAGGTTCTCTTCCCACTCCCTCATTGATCATGATGTTTGATTTAGGTGCCACTAGATTTCCTCCTTTGTTCTCCAGCCCTAACCTCCCCCCTGCAAACACACAGGCATTGTGCAATGGTGTAAAAGCTCTCCTGGCTGCAGCTGGGAGCAGTAACCGCTCAGCTGGTTCCAGCGCTGCCCTAGAGCTGCCGTAAAGGTCAGAGACGAGGGAATTCTAAAAAAGCAAAACAAGCCGTGTTGTTGCCGTCCCTCCGCTTTAATCCTGGCTGTGTGTTTTGATCAGCACCACAAGGCATCCCCTGCGCGGGGCTGCGCTTCTCCAGCCCCGCGTTTGTGGCCGCTCCGGGCCCGGCCCGGCCTCCGGCCCCGCTCCGGG